>VUQS01019555.1:1612-48458 GCA_015108495.1 Heterochromis multidens
ACGTTTGAGAAAAAAAAAAAAAAAAAAAGCAATGATAACATGACACAAAACATTTAGCCATTCTGATTTTATCAAGCCCAATTAAAGATGAAGGGAACGATAATAAGAACACAACAGTATTTATACAGGTTGAGAGAAATGGGCGTTATAGGACAAGCTATCCAAATGATACTCAGAAATTATAGATCATCATCTATTATTGTGCCAAAGTTTGAGAAATTCTATGTAGGGTCAGAAGTGCCAAAATTAAATAAATAAATACATCATTAAATAAGTAAACATGTCATTAATTGATTAAAATTTAAATTAATTAAATACACACATCTACCGATAATACCTAATTACCTAATACCTAATTATTTAAATGTCATTAATTAATTAAAATATCAATAATTTTTATTTAAAAACATATGTAATTATTTCACTATTTAATTAATTATTTCATGGTTCTTGTGCTGCAGGGCATCAAGAAATACTTTAAACTGTCACTGCGGCTTAGCAGCAGACCCTGACATCTGATTGGTTACCCTGCACAGCAAGTCAAGACAGATCGATCCCAGACAAAAGTGCCCCAAACTGTAACGAAAGTTTTGAAATACTACTGTTTCTGTGTCACACTTTTAAGATTTATTTTTAGGTGATAATGTAGTGGTGTAATCTTCAAATATCTAGTTGGTTTGTCAAGATAGAGCCTATTTGCAAAAGCGCTCCATAACAGCCAGCTCGTCTCACCAGCTATCAGCTGACCGGGAGGCCGGAGATCACGAAACCCGCCGAGAACAGTAACCTAACAGCACACTATTTTCAAAACCCCCGCTGACCCTCAGCACTCAGTGGAGGGTAAACACGGGACTGAATTCACTTAGGGGATATCTAACGCGTGACGTTTGGTTTATTTCAGTGTTTCATTTGTTCCAGAGAACATCGGTTTGGCTGATCTGAATGACTGGATAGTTTTGGTGAACCTTAATGTCTCATTCAAGCACTGTCAGTATATTTTGAACTGAATCATTCACTCGTCTTTATTTCCTGATGTTCAGACGTCCTTCCGTGAATTTATTTTACGAGTCAACCTCACCCATCAAAGTACAGAATACAAGAATAAAGACTTAACTACCCAGTTAAATCTTACCTCACATGTCTCCCCGGCTCGCATTCCCTCCAAACATGCCTCTGTGATGTCACACTGACCACCCCCTAGCCTCAGCGTTGTCCAGTCACCCAGAGGGACCTGCAGCACAGAGTCTTTACACCTCACAAAGGGTGAGGCACCTGATTCAATAACATCAGCAACTGACAGATCAGGCGAGGCCGCCAGCTTCTCGCCTCTTTTTTCACATGTTAAATTCTCTGCTTCATCAGTGTTAACTCTGAGACGCACTCGGACTCGACACAGCGAACCCAACCTTGGACAGTTACTGGATGAAAATGCTACAAGACACAAAGAAACACAGATAATTCATGCATTTCTGTTCTAAAAAGGGATCAAAATCTATAATAAGGAATATTAGAAGAGTATCATACATGCTACATCTCCTGAATCAGAAGCAGTCTGTTGACTCCCATTGTGTATTCGCTTTCGTTGGACGTTCCAGGGGCCTCTGGGACACACGGAGACCCAGGAGGTGACGCAGACGTTATCGTGATCACCGTCAGCATGTAGTGTTTCTAGAGGGTAAACAGGCTCCATCACTGGATAAAATATTCAGAAATAAATAAAATGTTACCACATGTTATGTTCAGACATAAATTTAAGTGCACAAGACAATAAACAGTTTTGTAAGCTCACATCTAAAATACAGGACTGCGCAAAAGTCTTGAGCCACTCCTCGTTTCTTTAGATCTTGATAGGAAAATTGGAAATCACTGCAGTGATTTATTGAAACTTGTGCAAACATACACGGAAATATAGCATATAAAGCAAAATCAGACTTTGTACAATTCTAATGAGCTTGAAAATCAGTATTTGGTATGAACACCTTTATTGTTCAACACAGCCTGAACTCTTAGGCAGCTTTCTTGTCATTTCTTTAAGGAGTCTTCAGGAATAGTTCTCCAGGCTTCTTGATGGACATTCAAAGCTCTTGTTTGGATGTTGGCTGCCTTTTGCTGTGTTCTGTCAAGATGATAAGATGATCCCACACTGCTTCAATAATGTTGAGGTCCAGGCTCTGAGGAGGCCAATCCATGACTGATAGTGTTCATCTGTGTGTTTTTATATCCACGTATGCTTTTAGTGCATTGGCAGTGTGTTTGGGATCATTGTCATGCTGAAAAATGAAGCTGTTGCCAATCAGATGCTTTCCAGATGGTAGTGCATGGTGGATCAAAATCTGATCCCCAACACCACCGGCAGAAATGCAGCACCAAACTATGACAGAGCCTCCACCTTGTTTTACAGATGGCTGTAGACACTCACGTGCAGCTCACACTGCACACCGTGCCTCTTCTCCGTTTTCCCTCCTTAACAATGGCTTCTTGATGAGAATTTGGACAGATCTGAACTGAAGGGTCAGATGTATCCCCCAGGTCCTGTGTCAGGTCTTTGCTGGATTCCCCCCCCCCCCCAATTCTTAACAACATGACTTTTCGATAATTCTTCATCTGCTGCAGATAGTTTTCTTTTTGTCCTGCACTTGCCCAGTTTTCTCGAATTTTTTAAGGTCATCCCCTTGAGTTAGGTGCCTTTTTAATGAATAATTTTTTTTAATGATTTTCTAATATTTTTTTTTTGAATGATTCATAGGTCAGTGTTAAGTGGCTTACCAAACAAAATTCCTCTGAAAATGGCCAGGTACAAGGACTGGACTGAAAATGAGTGGAAAAAGTAGCCAATGGCTGCAGATTTTTGCACAAATCCTCCATGATTAACAAGCAAAATAAGGAAGCAGCGTGATCCTCACTTTGATCTGTACTCTGTTATTACTGCAGTGCTACAAATCTGACTAAACTGTTTGTAACAATCACCAACAGCACAAGGATATTCTACTTATTCTACTTTCACCAAACTACTACTGAGACACAGCTACAGACTGCTTTAACTAACAAGCGCATTAACGTTAGACTGATAACTAGCATCAGGTAGCTATCGTGCCAGTCCACAGGACCTGAATTTCATTATTCTACATTATATGAGCAACAGTCAACTAGTGTCTATAGCTCACAAACGTCCCTTACCTTATATAAATGCATAAAATCAGGTATCCGCTATTCCATTAATAAGAACGTAATAAAACTGGCAGATAATCAGAGAAGAGACGAAAACAGACACCTACTAGTTCTCGCTTTCTTCGTCGCTTTCTTCGTCGCTTTCTGCTAGTGCGTCTTCTTCTTTGTGTGTAGTGGAGGATAGAAGGTAGTTGGTGTGTTCCGCCCCCTACTGCAATGAAGTGTAATCATATATTGGATGTTCAACAGATTACCAAAGTGTGGGCTGCTTCCCCCTGGTGGGTCGTGAAGGTACTGCAGGCTGTTGTTAAATTAAATTTAAAACAAAAAAGCATTCAGGAAAAGTTTGTAGTTTTCAGTTATGTAACTGAGCTTCATGAAACTATAAAATGTATATCTTTGGATTTTATATGTAATTGAAAAAAAAAATCAGAAAAACATAGCCATGAGATTTAAATCATGTGCTATTCTGTGTTAAACTTGAATAAGCAGTCATAACAGATTGGATATTCATATCTCTGATGGAAATTCACAAACAGTTCGTATCCTTCTGTGCAAATGATTTAAAACCAAATGAAAAACAGTACAAAAATAAACATATAAAAAAGCCTAATCGGTGCTTCTTAAATTTGCCCCTGACAAATATCACCCACAGTGTAAGGACAAAAAAACTAAAGGTATCACTAACACTGAAACTAAAATGAAACATTTTTAAACAACAAAAAGTACATGGAAATGAACAACCCCACTCTGGAAAGTAAATGAAACTAAATTCACTTGAAAACAAAAACTCAAAATAAAACAAAACTAAATAAAAAAAACTAATAAAAAAATCTAAAAGTATAATAACTGTGGTCACAAGCTTTTCTAAAAACATGGTTGTAATACTTTTGGTGAAGTTTAAACCAAATGGTTTTGTACACCGCTAAAACTTCCTAGAGCTTTGACTGGTAACGACACAGACGCATACAGAAACACACGTATCAGTTTAAATCTCTGTTGTGTATTGACCTTTGACTTGTACCACTCATGGTTAAGGCCTGTGTTCCTCTGCCCTGCCAGTATGAGTTAGTGCTCTTTGAACACCAGAAGCCATTGAGTCCATCAGAGGAATACCAAACTGGGCAACCAACATGTGCTGTGTGAGGGTGACTGTGACAGAGAGGAAAACAGCTTTCAGATCCTCCCTCTTATATGGGGCTTATTTGGACCTTGATGATGTTGAGAGGTTGTAATAAAACTTTCTGCACCAATGACATTGCTCCGCTGAATAATAAGAACCACGCACATTTTATTACTAGAGATAGAGAGCTGACGATGTCTTGTGTGTGAAGTTGTTTCTGAAAAGTTTCATGAAGTTAAGTGAACAACACAAGACTTTTCCTTTTATTCAGTTCAGTGTAAGAATGATTATAGTTGTATTTTCTCAGCTAACAAACACAAGCAGTCTAGACTAAATCCAAACTCCTGATCATCTCAAATTGGGCTTTTTAAATTTTATAAAATATTTTAACTCATTTTTTTGACATCATGTAAACCAGGGTGGTCAAAATGTTTAATTACATTCTCTAAATCATAGTTAGCTCTGTATGTGACTTCATCTTCATGTCCCACATGCTTTCACTAATAACAGTGAATGTAATGTAATGATGCTCTGTTAAGCTCAAGCTCTATAAATATGCTTTACAATACTCATATTCATAATTTACACCTGTGGTCTTGGCAGATTTTGACAATCTGATTGGCTACTCTTCATGTGACACAATAAAAAAAAGCAAATTTTGGAGAATTAAACTATTTAGTTGAAAAAAAAAAACATAAATTTTCCCCACAAAGATGTACAAAACAAATATTTTTTGAAATTAGATAACTTTAGTTAGTTTTTTGCCTAACTGTCTGAGATTATCTTTAACAAACATGGACTACCACCGGGGTCCCTGGGGAGCAGAAATAGAAAACAATGATGTGACATTATTAGGAACAAATTGATCAGCAAAGTCATAAAAAACTGTAATAATTAAAAACAACAACAACAAAAAAGCAAATTTGAAAAATTGTAAAGACGTAACTTTCCACTAGGGGTCTCTCTCTCACCAGCAATATGACATAACAGGGACAGGTACAGTATAGACCACATTGTAGAACCATGAGCAGTTTATTCACTGGGTGAATGATGTTTTTCAGTTTCAGTTTGTTGCAATGTGATGTTTTTGAAATGTGCATATATGTGCAACTGTAGCTGTGTCCACATGAACTCAGAGTCAGATATGGATGCAAAGAAAAGAAAAGAAAATGCTTTATTGGCTTGAATGAGGGGCAAAGGAAGACTATTTAATTGTGCTCATGGTATTTATTTATTGTAGAGGCAAGAGTGATAATGAAACACGTGACAGTTTTGACTAAACCAAAAACAGTTCCTTCTGCATATTCAGAAATATGAGGAAAGGGCATACATAATAACAGAAGATTTAAAGTTCTGACTCAGTGATCACATAGCACGCTGCATGTCAAGGACAATGTGGCATTTCACTTTTAATATCATGTCAGGAAAGAGTTACTTTTTCTTTCCACTGTTCATCATTCTTCAAATATATAAATTAATTATTTTTCACACAGAGGTCTGGACGAGACTGCCAAGGATGGATTGGGCAGGCAAAAAGATTCTTTCCGAGCACTCACTGAAGAGCGGAAGGTTCACCGTTAGTTAGAACTTGTGGTTAAATAAGCAGTGTACACATGTAGCTATAGTATATTGTTTTTGCAAACATGGCAAAAAAATCCTTACACCCTATTAAAATAGTCCAGAAATTCTTATTCATTTCTGTGGTAGCCTTTTGTTGTGCTTGTGATTCTAGTTCAGTCAGTCCTGTGGGTCAGGTGAAAATTATTAAGTTAAACATAGGTAGTGAATGTCATATTTTTTTTAGTGAAATTTAGCTTGGATCTATTTTTTTTATTGTTAATTATTGATTAAAATTGAGGAGTGTGAGGTGCAAACTTTTTTCAGTTTCTTAGGTGGGCACGCCAGAAAAAGTTTGAGTACCACTGTTGTAGTTTATGTCAAATAGAAGATACTTTGAAGAAAATAGAGATACATAACTGTATTTTGTTAAGTTTTATTATCAGTAGACTTTAGTGTTCTGGCACTAGAGTTGAGATGAAGTCCATTTTTCCATTTTCTTCTGCTTATCCAATTCAGGGTTGTGGTTGGGATGGTGCAAATCCTAGGTCCCATAGAGGAGAGCAGGCAAACTCCACACAGAAGGGCCTTGACCAGCCAGTGGATTTTAACCCAGGACCTTCTTGCCGAGAGGTGACACCCTGCCACCACCCTGCCCTGGTGAGAGGAGATGTCTATGAAAAGTTCTGGTTGTATCCTGGATGTGAGCTGGAGTGTTGTGCTGACTTTTGCTGTCAGTTACCAAAGCTGACTATTGCATGTTTGTAAAAAGACTTAAAAACCTTTAAAAAAAAATGAAGCTGTCATTATACATTTATGACAACAAAATCAAGAGTGCGTCTGCATTCACCACCTCTTTCTCTAACTCTCCATCTTTCTGGTTTTCTTACACACAAACCAGAAGCCGAACCTCTTTAATCTTTCTCCATGCGTTACCCATTCCAGTTCTTTCTCTTCAGTCTCTAAGGATTCTGCTGTCGACCCTCTCCTTCAACCCCCTCACCTTCCTATTGGCTCCCACTGACTTCCCAGCTGGCCTCTTGTGAAACATCCCTGTGGGTAAGTTCAGAAGCATGTATCCCAGGCCGTTCGACGTTCCCTAGAAGGGCGGTAAAACCTGCTTGGAGTTGGGTCCAGGGAACAGCTGCAACATCAGAAGCCAGAGCTGAGCGCTGCCAGGAGGGCTGGTACGACTTCGGCTCGCCTCTCTGAGGGTTCAACATGCGTCATTCAGGGAAAAGGTGGAGTATGACAGGTGAACACAAAAGACAAATTTGCCAGAAAAGAAGAGATAAAAGAGAAAATCAGAACAAAGGAAAAAGAGGATAGATATTTATGCAGCTACAATATAGACTGTGAAACTACTTAAAACTGGGTGAAGCCAGTGGAAGGTGATGTTCTAAGAGTTTGTCTTTTTTATCAATCTATTGTTGCATAGAGATTGTCTCCAGTTTTGACATTCAGAGAGAAAAAGAGAAGAGGTGATTGTTTTCTTACAATCACCTCTTCTCTTTCTCAGAACAAACTTTGGCTTTCTTTTACACAAAGTTTAACAGCATTGGAAAAGTTACATTTGCATAAATATAATTGCACCTTTAACCTGCTTAGTTTGTGTGTGCGTGTTTATTTGTTAAATTGAATCTGAATTTTAAGATACATTTCAGACTGCTTCTGATCATTAGTAACATGTCCCACATTGTGTCCAACAAACAAAGGTCACTTTTTGCCCCACATTTTGTTTGTTGGGACCTGGTCACCCTAAACTGAATGTCAATCTTACCACATAACCCATCAACACTGTTCACTGACTGAGAGGAGGAAGGTGATAAACTGATAAAAAAAAATTTCCATTTGCCAACCTCCAAACTTAATTTCCTAACCATAAAAGCTATGCATTGAGCTCGTCTAGCATTCTGCTTGTGTTTGTTTTTCCCCTCATGAAAGCGACGGCTAGCTCGCCTGTAATCCCTCTATCACACATTCCCCAACACTCTCAGACACTAACACACACATATACACACACACACACACAACCTCTGCGACCCTGGTCGACCAGAGGCTAACTCGTAAACAGATCGGGCCACACGACAGAGTGTTTATCCCTCACAGGGAGAGGGACTGCTGCACACACTGCCGTCCCTGAGTGTTTAACCGGAGCTAGTTTTGCTCCCTCTGGCCTGTTTGTTGTTCATATTGAGAAACACTGACAATGGGATCAGATTTTACAATGTTAACTCAGTGTGAAGACAGAACCTTATGCTAAGTGGTTCCCACGCTTGTCCACGGATCGGAAAATCTAGATCTAAATCTAAAATCTTGAGACTCCTCCACATAGACTGTGTTCAAAAATGATAAGTCACAAACTTATGACCACAGGCCAAAAGGCCATTAGGAAAAGAGTAGAGTGTACAAGTGTGGTGCCAATGAGGAGAGAGTGATTTATTAAGTTTTCCAGGTCAAGTGGAGATCAAGGCTGATCCTATGGTTGATTAGAGCCACCGAAACTATAGGTTCAAGAGAGATGGTGAAAGGGTGAAAGACATCATTTTACCACTAAAATGATGCATATTTGGGACACCATTTCCCTCACTGTCTTAGATGCGCTGCTTTCAGACAGATCAATACAAAGCAAAGGCGGTCTTGGTCCAAAGCCTTGTAATTCAGACTGACTGCCAGCAGAATTGCACAAGAAGTAAAATATTGCTTTTCTCTTCCATTAGCAGTTATGGAGCAGAGTCTGCCAGGTCAGAGCCATCTATCTACATTATAATGTCATGATGAGATTGCTTCAACTGCAAGGGAAAAGAGAGGCTCTCAGTTGAATTCCCATGTAGTACTGTTTGTGTGGCAGGGAACAGCTGCAACATCAGGCTCCTCTGAAAATGTTACCTTTACTGCTTACTATTTATGTTAATAATTGTGACACTGGCACAAAGTGCTGTCAAGAAGTGTATGGTTTATGCCTGTTTTTGTGGGCATAGAGGAAATGGTAATAATGATTCAACACTTTCTTCTGCCCACAATGCTTTCTGGCTGAATACAGAAGTACTTTTAGCAACTGACAGATACCACCAAAGTTTCTTGTCTGACATCCTTCCAGTAGGCATCAGTCTGATCACCTCCTCTGTTACTGAATGCAAGATTAGTCTGTGTGTTCCTATATGACCACTCAACTTACACCTTAACTTCTTATGAGAGCTGTTATGTTTCTGTTGCTTGAATGCACAGAATTTCCTCTACTGTCGTCCTTTGTTGCCAAGTGAAATGAATAAATCTGCTTCCTCCCACAGACACACAAGAACACAAACTGTGCCACTGTGCTGCCATTACTAAACACATTTAAAACACAACATACTGATGTGTGTGTGCCCACAAGCAACATGGGTAAATTTGCTTTATCTGGAGCATTGGCGCATAAAGAGGTTCCTTAACTCCATTACAGTGTTTCCCCTGGGGGCGCAGTTATAGACTTGGAGCTGCCAAGCTTGCAGCTTGAGTGGAAACCCACTGAGGGAAGGAGATGGCTATCAGGAGCCACAGGGCAGATGGGGGACCGTTTTTTTTTTTTTTAATCAATGCACACGCTATAATGGGGTCTTCCTGTGAGGGGGGCCTGAGGAGATTCTTTTGACATTACTTTTATGTGTTTGTTTGCTGAGCTGCGTGTGTGTGTGGTGTGTTCACTAATCAGAGAGAGTCACTGAGGGCCATTAGAATGTGCACCAGCGCACATCTGGATATACTTCTTCTCAAACAGTTATACCTTCATAATGTCTGGCAGTCAGTGTGGCCTTTCGGTACCATCTAAGATAAAGCCAGTTAAGCCCCATAGCCCACCACCAGCGACTGACTGCCATATCTGACCACACACACAAACACACATACACCTGCCACCTGCTACTGTCTTGCCACAGCTCTTATACACATTATGTCCACAGTTGCCTGTAGATCAACCATCACGTAGTCAGAGCAATTACTGAAAACAGTCTTTAAAAGGTACCTATCATGCACCTTTCCAGACTATTTTTTAAAATCTTGGACTCTATTAGAATAGCTATAAATGATTCAATGTTCAAAGTAATCTTTATTTATCTTAAACTTGGCTTTGGTGCAGCCCCTCAGTTCATCCACTCTTTGAAACAAGCTCTTTAGCTCATCTCTCCTTAAGCCACCTTTCTTCTGATTGGCTTTATTAAAAAACTTTTTTTATCGACTGTAGGTGTCATATGAAGCGGCGTGTGGCAGGCAGAGATTGGCCCCAATATGCACACCATGAGGGAGGACGCGACAAAGAACAGAGGGAGATGCAGACAATATATACAATATATACACACGGAGGGAATCGGGGCAGAGTGGACACACCTGGGGAATCAGAATCAGAATACTTTATTAATCCCAGAGGAAATTATGTAAAAATTAAAAACGAGACAGGGGAAGCAACACTGAATATGATGCACACAAGACAGGAGACTATCAAAATAAAACAGAAACTGACAAACAAACTTGACAGAACAAACAGGGAAACCAGACAACAATGGAGACAGAACACAGGAAGACCAGGAAGACCAGACAGACACAGGGACACGCCTGGGGAGACAGAAAGGGATAACAAACACAGAGACAAGACTGACTTGGTACAGGGGACACAGAGGACAAGACTGGGACAGGGCACGAAGGGGAGCCAACATAATAAAACAAGAAACCAAGAACTGGAAATATAAATAACAAAACCTCAGAGGCTCACAAGAGAATGAACATAGATATCTTATAATTTCAAAGAAATAAATAACAAGTCCACATAAACACAAAACCTGGGTCAAAGACCCAGGACCATGACAGTAGGTCTCTTTTGTTAGAAACTTTGGCCGCGATTAAAATGAGCATCCATCATTGTAACAGTACATACATATGACAGAAAATGAGGAGAAGCATTTTAGATTCACTTTCATGATGTAGCCTTTAAGTGGGTTTAATGTTAAATTAATTTGACATATTCATAAAGATTTTACAGATGTGTTCAGGAGAGGTCTTGTCTGAGGGGCACCGAGAGTTAACTCTGTACAGATGGGATATGGCCATTTGCATCTCCTCCTTAAAAAGTAACTTAGTAATGTAAATGTAATGTAAAGTAATGAATAAAAGAGAGAGCAGAAGTGATAAAGAGCAGAGACCAGCTGACTGACAGACCAATAAAAAGGCACCAATCTTGAGATTCAGAAATGGACAGTTGTGATTTATCCAGGTGTTGGGGTTAAATCAGGGTATGCGGTCTGCAGAAGAGATGAGGGGATCTAATTCAGACCAGACTTGAGTCAAAGTAACAGTTAGCAGCTCTGCAGTCTGTTAACTGGTGGACTGGGCATGTTCTGTCATCTGTGTCTGTCAGTTACACTTGGTCGTTTCATATACTGCTCTCCACAAGCTACCTGTGGTGGAACAAATTACACTAATCAGACCAGAGCTTTAAGTATTTGACCTGGAGGGGTGTGATGTGCCCACTGACTGGTGGCATTAGGAAATGACATAAAAGCAGCAGAATATGTTGTGTATATTAAGCACGGCCACACCAATATACAGAAGTGACAAGGAGGATAAAGGGTTTTATAATGGATACTGCATGCCATTTACACTTTTTACATCTAGTTATTTCATTTTATATTTATTTATGTAGTTATTTATGATTAGATGTGGAAAGTTACTGTGTAGTGTTTTAAAGTTGCTGGTGTTTTTATGCACCACCTGGGAGTTGCATGTTGTTGTATTTCACAGAGTATAATGACAGTAAAGGCTTTCTAAAGGTCCAGTCCAACATTAAGTAGTTGAGTATGTTTGCATGTTTGTGTGGTACTCGAGAGATCTGATGTATCTACTGTAGGTAGGCAATCCAAATATTTGCCCTGTTCAGCACATGGAAAGTGTTGATTTGAACTAGTTTGGTTAAAATTTTGCCTCATAAACACTTTTTTTGCTGAGTTCTCCCCAATGACCCAGTATTCTGTCGTTAATGTCAGCTGTGAAAGAAACTAAGTTACAAATGTAATAGAAAATGAGCTTGTTGGAGATGCTGGATAACTTGTGTCCTCCTGATGTTCAGGATCAATCCTCAGACCCTATAACCTTGAGCAAATGAATCAAGGGTGTTTTTAATGTCTTCACCTTAATGGCCAAAGTCTTTATATTATGTATTAGTATAACTTTTTTCTACTTTCTGTTTTCATTTTGAGACTAAATTTATAAGGAAGTCATCCTTAACAGATTTAAGTCATATTTAAATCAGAAATTATAGAATAAATACCCTCCTTGAAAAGACTATTTCAGCTTTAGCATTCTGGAGAAAGAAATAGGGCAGTGTGAACAGAGGGCAGAAAAGGCAAAACAGGGCAGCCCACCCAGTGCAGTACAACATGAGGAGGGCAGATGCACAGGCGGGCGCACAGGCCTCCAGAGTACAAAAGGTTGATCTAAATAAGAGCCAGCTGAAGTTGCTGTTTTTGCCTCAGAGCCAGCCCTCCCATTCTCCGGGTTCTCCATCTCTTACTCATCTTTGTAGGCATCTATTACTAATCCTATCACACTGTTTGACCTATGACTCAGTGCACATACTTTACATCTCTCTCCCCCCTCTTTTGTTCTGTTCTGACCAGGTGTATGTGTGGCAGATCTCAAGGTAGCAGGTAAAGTATAAATCTATAGCAGCACTGACAACTCACAGTCTCTGGTTCCCATTTGGTTGGATGCCCTGCAATCAGTCACTCCTCTGCTCTTCTCCTTCCATTTCTTTCCTGTTCATTCTTCTCATAGCAGAGATGGTCCCAACACACAAGTTTTTTTTGTCTCGAAAACCAATGCAAGAAATGCAAGAAAAATTAACACAATCTGTTTAAAAAAACATCCCCATGCCAACAAATGATATGTTCTCTGATCGTTGCTCCTTACTTTCTTCTGACCATGAAAGCAGCAGCATAAATTGATAGTTATAATGATAACATGGTAGACTATGTAAGTATTGTTGCTGACAGGTTGCAGCTACAGCTCTAGGAGGGGATAAGTTCCAGCTCGGTTCTCATAGCTCATATCAGCTTGATCAGTGAAACTGCTTAATGTGGACATGTGTTTCTCTCTGCTACAGCGTCTGTTTTAAATCCAATGCAGAACAGACTGATAAGGCAGTCTGTTGGATTTAAAAGACCTTTAATTTAATGTTCATGCTTTGTCATGCAAATTCTGCTGCAGTCTATCTCTATCAGTCTGCAAAAAATAATCTTGATGCTTGATCTTACTAGATGAAGCAACACTCATTTTAAGTAGTTACCTGGTAATTTCAGAACTGATGTTCCAAGAAACACCTGTGCCCATAATTTGCATAGATGGTTTTACAGATGAACCCCTGTGCATGCACGAGTGAATCAGGTCTGGACATTGCTCAAAGCTGTCCGTTCTCACACGTAGCACATGTCAGCCTCATTCTAACTACAGGAAATGTTTGGTTTAGGTGAGGGTGGTGCCTCAGCAAAACATGAAGGAATTGGACCAGAGGACAGCTCCTCAGTATAGACAGTATAAAAGATGAATGCAACTCTTCTGTTTGCCTTCTAGTTGTATAAACGTCTATAGAAAAACAACTCTCAGCTCCAGCACCCTTTACAGAGGAATCTGGAGATAAAGGGGATGACTCGCCCATTACTGTGGCTGAGGTCACCAAGGTAGTGAATAACTCTTCAGTGACTGGGCCCCTTGGGTGGATCAGATTCACCCCAAGTCCTTTGAGGCTCTGGATGTTATTGGGTTGTCCTGGTTGACATGCCTCTGCAACATTGCATGAAAGTTGGGGACAGTGCCCTTCAAACTGGGGTGGTGGTCCGCCGTTTAATGAAGGGGATTTTTGAGAGTGTGTTTCAGATTCAGGGATATCATACTCCCTGGGAAGGTCAGTGCAGGGTACTGGAGAGGAGAGTCTGTTGGACTTCACAAGGGCATCTCTTTGTCACAGATTTTATTCATAAATTTTTTGGACAGAAAAGGTGCAGCCAAGGGATGGAGGGTGCTGGGTTTGGTGGTCTTAGAATTTTGTCTTTGCATTTTGCAGATGATGTGGTTCTTCTGGCATCATGGTTCTTCAATGAGCAGTTTGCAGCCAAATGCAAAGCAAGTGGACTAAGAGTTAGCACCTCAGAGTCTGAGGCCTTGGTTCACAGTCAGAAAAAAGTGGAGTTCCCACTCTGGGTTGGGAATGAGTTGCTGCCCCAAGTTGAGTAGTTCAAGTATATCACAAGTTAGGGAAGAAGGGGCAGAAGATTGGCAGACAAATTGGTGCACCATCTGCAGTAATGTGGATGAGGAATGTGATGACGAGAGAGCTGAATGTGAAAGCAAAGCTGTTGATTTACTGGTCAGTCTATTGGAAGACTACCCAGACCTATGGCCATGAGCTGTTGACAGTGACCTAAAGAGATTGTGGATACAAGTGGTGGAAACAAGCTTCCTCCAAATGGTGTTTGGGCTCTCCATTAGGGTGAGTAACCCAGTCATTCTAGAAGGACTCAGAGTAGAGTCCCTACTCTTCCACATCGAAAGGACCCAGTTGAGGTACTTCAGGCATCTGATCAGCATGACTCCTGGATGCCTCCTAAATGAGGTGTTTTGGGCATGTCCAACTTGGTGGAAAACCTGAGACAGACGCCGGACACACTGGAGAGATCATGTCTCTCAGCTGGCTTAGGAACACCTCAGTGTGTGCCCAGAAGAGCAGGAGGAGGTGGCTGGCAAGAGAGAAGTCTGGGCATCTGTGCTTAGACTGTTGCCCATGCAATCCAGACCTAGATAAGCAACAGAAAATTAATGGATGAATCTGGGATCCCTTGTTCTGTGATCTAAATAGACACTTTTCTGATGACCTTTTTATTTTTGATGGCAATGGTGAAAATGCTCAGTGTGAGGTTTCATAACAGGACTACCTCAACCAGTGGATGACATCACTTTTCATTCTCTTTCATCTGTTGAATATGAAGCTACAACCAGGTGCCAGTTATCTTCGCCTTACATAACAGCTTAAATCAGAACTAGAAATGGGGAAACTGATAGACTGACTCTGGCTCCAAAAATGTCATTCCAAATATTTCCCAGAAAGATAAATTAGTGTCAGGCACAAGTTGCATAGTCAAGTGAAGGATTTGGGGTGAAAACAGGTTAAAACAAGAATGTTATGGTGAAGAAAACTGAGAGAGCTCACTGATGAAGCATAGAGTGACAGATAACCAAAAAAGATGACCATGGAGTTGACTTAGAAGCACAAGATTGGACATTCATGCATTAAAACATTTGTGTATGATGACCAGGGTTGGTAGTGGAGTTCAGATGTGAAATGGAAGACTCCCAGTGGATGGTGGGCTTAGATATCTGCAGTGACAGCAGTTCATACAAGGCTAAAGGCCTGCACTAAATTGACACACAAGGCTGCACTTGTGGTAGTAAGCTGCTTCGAGTATCAAGGAGACAATAAAATTAAAAAAAAAATTCAGTAAATTCACTGCATAATGGTTGTTACACCAGCAACTTTTTTTGTTTATCTTTCCCTGTGGCAATCATGAGGTTAACATTAGGAATTCACATTGTAGAACTCTATTAAAATTACAAAACCATCTACTAGGAATTATTTTGCATGTGATTGGCCAGCATTAGTCTCAGTTCGTTGAGGTTGTGTTGCGTTGAAGCAAAAGTTGAGTCAGGTTCCACTTATTTTGCCAGACGACCTTAGTTTATTTGTTGGAACTTTCTGAACTGACACACCCGCGGCACGAATGGACTGACAGCATTCAAAGGAACAAGACTGCGGGACACAAGCCAGTTCGAATTCAGTCTAAACGTATCTTGATTCCAACATTAAAGTAAGCCAGATACAAAAGAAACCAGCCACCTTCCAACCTTCAGTGATGGAAAGATTATTTACGTAAGCACTGCTATTTGTACTTTCAATTCGTTTGTTTCTCAGTGGCTTTCTGGTCAATTTAGAGAAAAAGAAAAAAAAAACATTGGGGCCCCATGTCATGTATTAGGCATAAAAACTGTTATTAATTCATTATTTAAAAATGTAACTAAATAAAACCTTAGATTGGGAATCTCTGATAAAACAGTAAACAACAGATTAATCTCTACCAATCAGAATCATAAAAAGGCCTTTTTTTCCCCAGTAATACACGAGTGTTAATGGTAACCTAACTCTTCATAATGTGTATCCTTCCTTAAGTAGTAGACCAAATAGGTATTTTTATCCACCTCTGCCTAAAGTACTTTGCAACCAGGCGTCAAACTCTCTGAACTTCACCATCTACTGAAACCTGGCAGCAAGTAACCAGGAGATGCTTCCAGGATTTTAAAGCACTCCAGAGGCTGATCTAAGCCTCAGTGTATCTTATGTGTGTTAGATCTTAGGAGACCACGAGAGGGCCCGTCCATCACAGTCAGAGAGTTTACTGAGAGCTGACATAAGGGCAACATTTCACTCTGACAGTCCAGGACAAATGCCAGCTTTTACTGGACTGCTTCAGGTAGCCACAACACATCTATTGTTAAAATATGGTGTGAAGGCCAGAGTTCTTTACCAAGAAAGAAAAAAGTTTTCATTTTGATGCCGGTGGTCTCTTGCAGTTTGTTTACATCAGCTTGGCATGCACAGAGGCTAATTTATGAGGCTAGTAAACTGTTGTCGCTTTTTCATGCCGGGCACTGTGAGCAACAAATGCCAGCAGCTGAACTGTCAAGACAAAACGTGCACACTTCTGATGACTAGTTCTCTTATCTATAAGCTTTGAACAGGTTTGTTTGCATCATACAATCATTTGTTTGCATACTCTGGCATCACATTTTAATATCAGTAATGCAAAATTTGTTAGGAGCTGTCCACCCCACTTAATTTGAAATCAAATCAAGATAGCTGTTTTGTCCAGGATTTAAAGTCGCAGGAGAATGAAGGAAAGACAGATTTCTAGGGCTTCTGAGTCATTCAGATGTGCCTGCTGGCCCTAAAAGAAGGCTCAAGATTAGCTGGCTTTGACGTTAGTAACATTTATAGATTACCAGAATACTGAAATTGCATTACACATAGAAATCAAAGTTCAGTCTCTAATGGGGTGAAAAGATGCGCAAACCTTGTAAAATTCTCCATTTTCCAGCTGCTTCTGAGTTTGAGTTGTCAAGTGATAAGCATTTTTTTTCTAATGATGTTGTCAACATTACACTCACACAGTTAGATGCTCATTATAGACCACGGCACATGCTTCAAGTCTGTGTCAGTATTTTCACTATCAGCAGCCATGATAATGATGACTGTTCGATCAATGGGTCACACTTTTAGTGAATCATTGCACGGCCATGTGTCACCAAGTGTACACAGATTTGTTTGGACTTCTGGGATGTAGAGGTAGTCTGGTTTGAGTTCACTTGCTTGTCCGTGAGTGTATGTTTACATCTGTTACATCCTGTTGATGACCTTAGCATTCTTCTTTTGAACAGTGGCATGCTTTAATTTTTTAATCCAACAGACAATATGTCATTTCACTAGGCATGGGCGACTGATGAGAATTATTCTTACATCTGGGACCATGGTGACAAATTTGAGTTTCTTGTTTTATCTGATCAATACTCCACAATCAAAACACAATTAACACATTTCCTTGGCAAGCGAAAGGTTGCTGGTTTGATTCCAGCCGGAAACACTAATCCCCTTTGGGGTTGCGTCAGGAAGGGCATCAGGCGTAAAACTCTGCCAAATCAAACATGTGGAGCTACCCGCTGTGGTGACCCCTTGTGACAAGGGAGCGGTCGAAAGTAGCTTTTTACTCCAAAATCAAAACATATTAATTCACTCTCATATATCACAAAATCCTCACAGTGCAGAACCTGGAAACAGAAAATCTTGAAAAAGCTTGTATGAGACTGCAAACATAATGGCATCAAATCTGATAACCTGTGGGGTTTGTAAGGAAAGCGTAAGCTTCCAAGACGTCTGTCATCTGCTCCTCTTCTCTGCCTGAGGCTACATTGGCTACCACAAGCACAGCACACCAGAAACTGAGACTGAACTGTTGGTGGTCAAGTTGCATTGTGGGTAGGTGCTTGAGTTTTGGGAACACTCACAAAAAACCCCCAAACAAACACAGCATACAGCATGACTGTGTCTTCCCACACAGTTACTTTTGCATACTAAATAGTGTGTGGTGGTTTTGTCCATTATTGCTTCTGCAGACAGAGCTGCGTTTTCAATTACTGACACCCCCCACTCTCATTCAGACATATCAACAGAAGCCCGGCAGGTACATATATGTGTGGGTTTATGGGTTTAATATTTTGTATAGAGGCTATACAGTATATGGGTTGTTGTTACTGTTTGTGCCAGGAATACTAGTCTCTGTCTGAGTCCCTTTATGTCTGCTGGGTTTGCACAGACTGGGACTACTGGGGGTGACCACCATGCTGGACTCTTACCTCCCAGTGTGTGTGTCTGTACTACAGAATGCCTGGGACTAAACCGCATTTGATTTTTTTATACGCTTGTGACTAACAGGAGCCAGATGTAGCTGCCTATAGGGAGTTTACCATCGAAACAGCCATTTATTTCTCTTTTTCACTCTTTGTAATGAGAGGTGAGTGCATGTAAGCATGCACGCTTGTTTGTGAAGATAGCTAATAAGCCACAACAGCATTTGCAATACTTTTATTCTTAAGTAGTAGAGCTGGTATAGCTTTTTTTCTGTTTTGTAGCAGCACTAAATATGGGATGCATTTCATTTAGAAGACAGGGTGTGAGTGTGACCAGAGAACCATGATTTCATCACGTAAAGATGAATGAGAGTTCAGGGTGTCAGAGGACTCGCAGTCCTCTGGACACTCAACCTGGCCCTGAGCTTCATGAAGATTCATAAAGCCCAAGAGAGAGGTGAAGCAAGAACTGAATGCACATAGGCAAATTACCACGCAGTTTGATTGCCATTTTTTTTTCCATAAAATACTCAGCAGTCATCAGCTCAGTAGGAATAGGTATTCACTTGAATCATGAACGGGAAATTCAAAGTATGCACCACAGCTTTCATGCTCTTGTTTTTTGAACATATACTTATATTAGTACAAAAAAAAAAAAAGGAGTGCACAAAGCAAAAGAGCAGGGATTGGGAAAGAAGGGAGAGTGTTAATTGAAAGCGAATGTGTCTGTTCTGGCTGCTGGTCAGAGATGGGCTGGGGTCCCAGTTGGCTTCCACTTCAAAGGCCCAACCCGCCTGTCTCGAGCGCACCTGCAGCCGGTTAAACCCTGCTCTCATCCGTCAGGGTGTGGAGGGACCTCTCCTACAACTCAGAGCCCTCGCCACATATCCTTTTGCCAAAGGGCCATAATGGCCCATACTCAAGAATTCAACCTAAAATACCAGGTAACCTGTACAACCTTCAACACAGAAATGAAAACCAATCACACATTGTGATTGATCACAGAAAATCCAGAGTCTCCATGCCACCGTCATCACAGGTCACACAGAGGTCATTTAAGAGTTTAATGGACCCACAAATATATAAAAGTTAGTCACAGAGAGAGCCATCTAAGAGTGTTGTTCTGTTTTTCTTCTATGTTTAATTATTCATTTTAAAGCCATGCATGTGGGAAATTGACAGTTGAAATATGTATTTATTTACCATCCAGAATATCCATATTGTGACATTTTTCAATGTGAATATAAGCATGCCTCACCTTTAAGAAGATGAAGAAGAAGAAGAAGAAAGCTAACACTAGGTTCAAAGTAATTATTAAAATATTATGAACTAAATGAGTTCACACTGGATCAGGGTGGCTCACAGATGGGAAAAATGTTCACAAACATTACATATTACATGTGTATATTATGTACACATTCCCACTGTATTAAGAATGTTGAAGTGTGATCAACTCCTGTACATACTGCATGTTAAATGGATGCAGCCAATTGAGATTTTTTTTAATTCTACCTCAATTCCAGGTCTGAGCAGACTAAACTGTTACTATTTCATCATGGAATCTGCTGGAACGACCTCAAAAAGTACAACTGATGTAGCATACACTAACTCCCCTCAGCTTACAGCTTTCTACATGTAAAAGGAGTTTTTAAGGTAAGACTTATGAGACTAAAACACCAAGGAGGCTTAGCAAACCTAATCCAGATCAGAGTTATTTGTATGTGCTATATACAGTAATCAAGGCAGAACCATGCACATGATTATTAAACCTCCATTCAGGGTTTTGTTTCCCCCCATTCCCAGACAAAACAACAAGTTTTAAACATAGCAGAGACATACAATATATGGAGTACTGGGCCACCTAGGCTTTACACCTACAGCAGCTGCTCAGCCATGGAAACCCATGCCATGAAGATCCCTGTGCACGGTTTTTGTACTGATGTTAATACCACAGGAGGTTTGGAACTCTGCAGTTATTAAATTGGTGACTTTTATGCACTACGCACCTCAGTGCCTCAGCGACCCCACTCTGTAACTTTATGTGGTCTCTTTGTGGCTGAGCTGCTGTGGTTCCTAATTGCTTGTATTCTGCAATAATACTAGTTACAGTTGATCATGGAATATCTAGGCGAGAAGAAATTTCACCATCTGACTTGTTGCAACGGTGGCATCCTGTTGTAGTACCATGCTCGAATTCAGCTCTCTAGAATGACCCATTCTTTCACAAATGTTTGTAAAAGCAGACTGCATGGCTAGGTGCTTGATTTTATACACCTGTGGCAATGGGACTGAAAACACCTGAATTCAATGATTAAGAGGTCCGGCCCAATTCAGAACAATATTAAAATTCATTTTCAGTCATGTTTCTGCTCACCTTGTGAATTTACTGTAGTTCTAATACAGCCCTCATTTTAACTCTGTTTTTACTTTATACCAAAGTCTGAAAATACCACAGCGCCAGAAATACCTGGCATCTTAGATGCTATTAACCAGTAAATGGCTCTTTTTTAGTCTCAACCAGAACTCAAAATGATATACACTTAAATCCACATTCACCTATTCAGACAAATCATGCATAATTGCACACCAATTGATATATCAAAGGCAGCTCTTGAGGTTCAATATCTTGTCTAGTATGTTGCCCAAAGACATTTCCACATGCAGACTAGAGGGGCCAGGGATTGTATTATTCAGTGGATGACTTGCTTTATCTCCTAAGCCACAGCCTCTCCAAGTCCTTTTGTTTGCTCATGCTGAGGTAGTGTACAGTAGGTTTATCAGAGGTTTCTTGCTGAGGTATCTGCCCGTTGCTGCTGGATACAGGTTGATGAAAGAGGTTTGAGGGATTTCTTTAAGGCTAAACCCCAAAATAAAGTAGAAACACCATCCTTTGTGATCCAACTTTTAGAGGTAAAGATAATATATAGATATTAGGGCTGTAATGATATCACATTTTCAACTAAAAAGAAAAATTCACGATAACAATACTATAGAGATATTTACAGAAAATGGATAAGAAGGATAAGAACAATAATGCTTACAGCCAAGTTCATCTGCAACTTTGTTTACTGTGTGTTGTCTTTTTGGCATTATATTAAAAATATAAGTGCATGCAGGTGGTGAGACACTATGTTATAACTATACAAAAGCGTGCACACAGTCATCTAAGTACACATTTGTGCATAAGCCTTATTCCAGAAAGTAATTCTTCATTCCCTGGATTTTTTGACCTAGTATGGAAGCTTTCTTAAACTTTCTGCTGAAACTTCCAAATAATAAATGAAAAACACAAGCTGCTACCATTCTTCTTTTAGTAAACATATTCACTGCATTAATGTTCAATTCACTGATTCACTCTTCATTATGCTACCTCAGCTAGCCACCATGTGACCAGCTGCCCATGACCTGCAGTGTACGTCACGCAGACGGTTTCTCCCTCAAACAGGAAACTACTCAGCACAAAGTCAGTCACTCAGATGGAACAAGGACTGTGTGTGTGTGTGCTGAAAAACTGGCCAACATTTATAAAGGTAAATTTCAAATGAGATTATTTTAAAACATCTGATTCTTTAAAATGTAAATGTTGTGAATAGGAACGCGGTATCAAAGCAGCTGTGTGTCTTTCTGTGCGTATCAGTCTTTGTATTGCCTGGGGCATGCCTGTTTTCCAAAGAAGTGCCTGAGATGTGTTAAACATCAAAGAGGCCATGCAGACCTGGGTATCCCTTTGATTTCATCTGTGTCACCTGCTCTTCTCTCTGTACATGTTTATGTGTGTGCATGCTTCAGACCTGTCCAGCATGACGGCATCCTCCGGTGACCCAGTAAATGTTCTATTATAGAATTATCACAATCACATCTAAGGACACTTAAGAGTGTTCACGGCAGCTATAAAATCTATTAATGACAGGCTGTTCTGTGGATAAAGAAGGAAGCGCTCACAAGTATACAAGTATGCAGAGCTTAGCTCTGTAGGGGCCAACCCTGATGTAACATGAGGGTACACAGAGTAGCAGTTATGGATGTGTGTGTGCATGTGTGCATTTTTTTCATCTATGCAAACACAATCTTTCTCTCAATGGACATGTCTTATTCTGCATGGTTTGCACCAAGAGGTGAAGTGGCTCAAAACAGGTTATGACACTTTCTTTGAGCTGTAGCCAAACATTTCAGAAGCTTTTGGAGTTCCAGTTAAGCTGTGTTTGTTCAAGGCAGTTCATCTTTGTCCGCAGATCTAAATTTACAAGACAATAAATTATCACAGATCTAGTTCTCCGGGAGGCTTGCATGCATGTGCGCCAACATGCACACACACTTTGTGGCTTGTCTGTCCCTGTAGGACTGTATATTTTTAGGGTCTGGGTAGTATTCTGACCTTTCATTAGGACTAGACATAATGCTAAAGGATTTTAGGATGATTGTTATTTATTCAGGCAGTTGGACCAGGTCATCTTATCACCATGGCTACTTTACATGCAGAAATTAAGACAAGTCTAATTAAAATGATCTAAAATAATCAGTATTATGATTATAAAGTAGCATATTATACATTACTTTTATGTAAGTAATGTCAGCAGTCCGTGTGGCAAAAGCAGAAGTCGCACGCCATCTGAGCTGGACATATGGTCCTGTATGGGTGTCCATTTGATTAGTTCTCAGTCTATAGAGAGAAAAGGATTGTGGGAATTCAGCCAACGCAGAGGCTATGATGTCCTGCGGACAGTCCCCCTGAAATCCAACAGTGAGTTGCCCCAATGGCAATGATGCAATTTGCAGGTCAAATGGTAATTCAGAAAGTTTGCTTGAACAGGAAAGGGGATCACCATATTAGAGTTCACCATGAAGAGAAAAAAAGTGCAAAACCCCCCCAACAAGTACTAAAGAGGCACTGAGGAGAAAAAAAACATGTAAAAAAAAAAGAATTTTCACATACTTGTGGCACTGCATATACATTGCTGAGGCTGGCCTTTATGGAGGATGCTGGGGTGGATGGCAAGGTTTAGAAAGGTTTATTCTCATCTTCTACCAGCAGTCAACTCTGGTTTCCTTTGACCATAACCATTGGTGTTCACTTACCTGTATTAAATTAAACAAAAGAAGTGAATGATTAGGTCCCAAAAGGTCATGAGTATTTTTTTTCTGATTATTTTGGAAAGCATGAAAGATCATGTTTTCTGGCTGATTGGGAAACCAGTTTAGAAAATATTCAAAGTGCTTTATGGGAAGGCAATGACAAACAAGGAAACTGTATCCAAATCAGAGGACATGTGCATCAGCAAGTGCCATTGAGCATCTATAGAAATTGTAATGGTAGCAAAGGAGGAAGTGAGATGGCGTTCTTATGGAGTGCCAAAGTTCATGCAGAGAGGAGGCTGGTGTGAATGAATGGATAAACAAATGCTGAACTGTAACAGCGTAGACTGCTCTTTGTTCCTCATTTCAAACTGACAGTCAACATGACGATGGTTAATCCCTAACTTTATCCAAGCATTTATTATTGTAACCATGAAGATAACAATCCCCTAAACTTAATAAAGCAGTTATTTTAACTCAAATCAGATGTTTTTCCAACCTTAATGAGCTACTTTTAAATCAAACTATGGTCTTTCCAACACTTGACCAGGTTGTTTTTGTGCGTAAACCCAACCAAACCCTGAACATCATAAAAGTGATTCATTTCAAACACTGTAACACTTCTGTAATGTACAGACAATAAAGATGTCTAGTCAAAAAATATGTCTATGTGCAAGATGATATCAAAAAATGCTTCGTTGTTAGTTGGACTTGCTGCAAATGAGTCACTTCATTGTTAATGGAGCTCTTGATATTAGTCTGGAAGACGCCTCAGCTTTCCCTAAGTGGCTTCAGTTCACGTACTTTTTGTCTTTGTCTCTCTTCTACCTGTCCCATCAGAATGGGAACTCTGCCAAGCCTGACGACAGGCTGTCCTCCCTGCTGCAGCCTTCCAGGGGATGGGAATACACGCTGAGCTCATCCCTGGACTGCCTGACTGGTGGCATCCAACAACATAATCCCCACAGGGAACACATTACTGGGCCATTAGGCCAACTCTTCCACCTTGACTGCACGCCTCTAGGTTGCCGATTCAACCCATTCCCTTTTCTAGCTGCAACAGAAATAATCCCGAGTAATTATAATGTATCAACACAGAAATCAATTGGATTAGTCCAAAACCTCTGCCTCGGTAAATCTCACCTTTATCCCTCCTTCACCCCTGCGTTTAAACATAGCAACCCCCCTTTAATACATTTCTGAGGAGATGGTTGCCAGATTGGACCCTGTACATCAGGGCGAACTTTTCTTCCAACTGACAAGGAGGCACTTGACTCTGTTATTGTTTATGAAGAGAAAGCTGGGGTCAAGTTCACAGGCTGGGAGAGAGAGAGAAAGAGAGGGAGAAAGTCTGTTCCAGCTCCAGCCCCAGGAGGGAAAGCATAACTCAGCCGTGTTTGTGCTTCCCTAATTCCTTTTGATTTAGCAGAAAATTGTGAGCTAAACTGCAGCGCACAAATATTCACCAGAGCTCAGCTTCTTTGCCTCACCTCGCGGCCTCTAACAAACTTGACCCACTCTACTCTGTCTGGTTGTGCATGTCCTTCTCTCTGAAAGCAAAGATAGTAGCTGCCTGTCTGGCCAGCTCTAAGCAGAAATACAAATGTCTACAAAAGTAGCTTAGCTTTAACACCAGCTTTGGCATAAACACTGGAACTGTTTTCTCAAGCTTTTGAAGAAGTAGCACTTTGCAACAGCTATTGCTAATTCTAATAGTTTCAATTCCAACAGGGATTTTCCTGATTTGTTTACATGTTTGCTAGAATTAATGGGGTCAGCTGAAGCAACTGTGGTATTCTTAATTTTCAACATCAGAGCTGATGAAAACTGCATTTGTGCGTGTCAAGAAGTGGTTCTTGAGCCTGTGAAAGGTCTCTGGATGCTTCTGAGGTCTTTTTATCTGTCAGGAGCGATTTGACAGGATGACAGGACACGGCCAAACCTGAAGACAACACAAATGCACAAACAAACATGGGAATGAAGGTGAGGGTGGTAAACTCCAGAGACAATGTGTGTGTGTGTGTGTGTGCGTGTGTGTGTGTTTGTGTGTGCATTTCCAGCGCTGTCTCGGCACTCTCTGACTTACACATGTGGTTCGTATTTAAGCCATAGTGCTGTTCCACTGGACGATTTGGCTCTGTTCTTCTAGTCGAACATTCCCCGTTTTTTCTCTTTCACGTCTGCTGTGCTTTAAGTGGTGCAGAGTTCATAAATATTTAGGCACAATATAATATATTTATAATTATTTCTCTCACTGAACTGCTTTATTTATTTATCAGCCACAACTCACAGTAATTAATAATAATATGATAAACGTTTTCATCTGGGGGAGAGGTTTATGTTAGTCTTTTTTATGATCTATGTTTTAAAATGAAATATTTGAAAAGGGCAGGAACAGAATAATGAGCAACAGTATACAGTATAAATAGCACACAAATATCGTAAATATGCAGTGAATAATATTGAGCCAATACAATTATTAATGGCTGGCAGACAATATGTTTTTATAGATATTAGAAATTATAAAAAATAAATTAGTCTTTATAGTTGGAAACGCCTTTAAATAAAAGTAAAAAAAAAAAAAAAAAAGATTACATTTTTTGTGATTGAATTATCTGGTTTTACAGGGTTGTAAAACAAAGGCGCCATCATTAGTTATAATCATTTCTGTCTGTGGTCACGGATGAACTGCACACAATAGGACCGTCTCCACTTCAGCATCATCACCACCCCTCAACCCAAAACATACGAACACACGCGCGCACCTTTCTCCATCCATCCTTTTTTAATATCTCCTTCCTCGTCAAACTCTGTAACCCCTGCTTCTGCCCAATGAGCGAGAGGAGCTATCAGCGGCGAGCCCTCCCTCATCTCTCTCTCTCTTTCTCTCTCTCAGCTCGGACACTGTCCACCGTGCACTAATAAAGGAGAGGTCCGGTGCAAGCATCCGACCCAGCACACAGGAGACAGAACCGAAGACAGTCTCTCGTCTGAAAACACTTGGCTTCAGCTGTGAATCGGACCCTACTTTTGCCCCTAAACCAAGTAAAAAAACAAACAAAAAAACAACAACAAACAAACAAAAAACAAAAAACCAAGGATAAGTGTTTTGGGGGGGGGACTAACTGCCGACACTTGTTGCTCGCCTCTCCAGGTAAACCTCCAGTTGGCAGCCAGAAGCACTCAGTGGAGAGTCTGGTGCGCACATGGCACCAACAACGCGCTCCTCACTTTGCTGACAGCCGCGCAACCTGGAGCCGCACACTGGATAATGAGGCCTACCTGCTGTACGGCTGCTTTCACATCTAACAATATCAAGTGAAGTTTGGAGTTTTTCTTGAGATTTGATTTTTTTTTTCTTTTTTTCTTTTTTGGGTACGTTTTGGGGCAAAAAGGGAGGGAAAGTCATGTTGGGGTTAAACAGGATTCTCAGTCTCCGTGCAGCTCATATTCAGCGCTGTGGTTCGGCGGGAGGCAGACTTTCATCCCGATCTTCTTCATGCCAGAACGCCGGTGCCAGTTCGAGGATTTATTGTGCGTGTCTCTTGCTGCTGCTTGTGACGCCTCGGGTGGACTCTTCATGGTGGTGAGTCTGCATCCATCACACATACAGGCCTACCTGCTTGCTACTGATTTATTTGCTTGAGCAGTATAATAATAATAATACTAATAATAATAATAATAATAATAATAATAATAATAATAATACAATTTAAAATGCCCCCAAAATTTAACACATTATTGTAACGAAGCGGCGGCTATTACCCAGCTTTATTTTCTTTACTTAGAAAACTCTTGAGGGATCCAAAGTGAGCTCAAATGTAACTTATGACGACTATTTTTAATAACCCTTTTCCAAAAGCAAAAGAAAACTCCATTCCAACTAATTTTCCAACAGCGGACAGACAGTTATGAGGGTTGAGGGTTTGGATCAGTTAATTTATTATCGCGGACGTACTGTACAGCTGACAGTGCTTTTCTCATCAGAACTGATGGCAACATCTTTTGCTTTTTTTTAAGTACATTTTGTATGTAATCTAAATGCGCAAGCTTAAAATAGTCACATATGATTTTGTCTGTCATTAAAGAGTGCATTTACGAGTGATTTTACAAGGTAACGACTGCAAAGAAAATCTAAATGTTTTTCTGTCATTCAATTTAATTTCAACTGACTCGAAAACGAGCAAAGAGAACGATAGGACGTGAAAAAAAAATGTGAATTTATGAGTAAGATTCAAACTTCTTTAGGATTCTGTGTCTAAAATGCGTTTTCTTGGTGTCAGTGTGCTGGCCTGCCATGTTGAGTAATAATAATAGAGCGATAAACATAATTTATGTCGGCGCTGTTGGCTGAGCGCGTGTTCAGCTCAGCTGGAGCCCGCATTGGACAAAGCAGAGCAGTCATTAATCCACCAGGTACCACTCACAAACACAAATGACTTCACTAAAACACCACCCAAACCAGCAGTGTAGAGCTTAGGTGAAGGGTTAAAAAATATCTCACTGCCTGGGCACTAACATAAGTGAAAATGTCCATGCGTGTGAGTGTGTTTACAGGAGAAGTGTCTGTGTGTGGGCAGGCATAGGGATGATGGAATGCCTAATAGCTTGTGTAGATTAAAAGCAGTTATGGGTAGAGGCTTTGACTTGGCATTACTGACTTTGGGGGGGATTCAGTGTATAGGAGATATACTGCTTCCCCTAACTGTTTCTTTTGTGTGTGTGTGTGGATGGCTACTGAGTGATGACAGGGACAGATCAGGGGCTTTAGCACCTTACGATGGGATCAGAAATAGTTACGGGATGTTGCAGCCACTCAAGAGATGAGAAACATAATATGTCTCATTTAATAAAATTGCTATAAATGTACAAATGAAATGGAGAACAGGTATAGCCACTTTGTATTAATTGGGGATAATAAAACAGAAATAGCGAATGTGCGATTCTGACATTCATCCTTTATGTGTGCATGTCTCTACCACCAAGTTTGACTTGTGTTTATGGTGGACAAGTTCCTTATGTGTAACAGAAAAGAAAACTAACTTCATACTTATTTGTTCTTGATCTTTAGATTGCTTTTTAAAAAAAGATTTCTTCCTAAAATGACCCAAATTTTCTGGTTTTTTTTCTTTTGCATTAGTAACAAGTTCATTTAAAATCAGCAGAGTTCAGTGTCACTATGTCTTTCTCTTGTGATCCACAGTACAGCAAGTTGTTTTAGACCTGTGGATAATGATTTACTATCCTATAAAATCCACAAGTCCTCCTTATTCTCAGAGAGAGAGAGCGAGAGAGAAGAGAGAAAATTAAGTGTGAATTGCTGCTCTGGCACTTTCCTTTGATGAGCACTCTGCTCTTTTTTCCTTCCCTCTAATCCCTCTCTGGGGAGTATAGAGTCTCCAGTCTCCATCCTCTTGCCCGGCCTCATAAAACATGACCACACAGCTACAGGCTCCCTGGCCTCTCCTCACTGACCCGCCAAAAAGCCTTGTGGCCACCAAGCTGCAAGAGGTCTCGCGCGCACACACACAGAGAGGCACATCACAATTAGAGTTTATACTGGGCAATCTCAATGCACCATTTATCTTGATAGGACACTGTAAAAGTTTGTTTTATTATGGCAGGGAGAGAGACTGCAAGAGGCATGCAGGAGAACAGTGAGCAAGATGAGAGCAATCAGGCAAAGGACAGAGAGGAATAAAGCGAGTAAATGGGTTCTTAGTTTGACAGGGTTATTGGAGGCCCCAGACTTCGTGCTCTGATTTGTGACAGCATGATTTCAACTATCCCTTTGGGAAACATTTAAACACACATACACACACAGGTCTTGTGGGGAGAGGTTAAGTGCTTATTTATTTGGAGAGTGGAGTAAATGGTTTCCACTCCCCTCCTACTCGCAAACCTTAAACTGTTAAGTGTAGTGAACTCTGACTCACAGAGGACTGTAACTGCAGCTCTCCTTCATGCTACTCACCACCTATGGGTGTGTGTTTTCACTTGTGCGTACATGTTCATATAAGGGCACCAGTGGTTAGTAATCAATTGCAATATATAATTAATTGCTCCTGCCTACTGACTTTTGAATATGAATGGCCAGGGGATTGTGGATTCAGTTTAAAATTGTTAAAATGTGTTTGTTTATGGCACCCTCAGGTACATCGGTGCACTAGGTGCCCGTGTAATCTGTGACAACATCCCCGGCTTGGTGAACAAGCAGCGGCAACTTTGCCAGCGCCACCCTGACATCATGCAGGCAATTGGTGAGGGAACCAAAGAGTGGATCAGAGAGTGCCAGCACCAGTTCAGACACCATCGATGGAATTGCAGCACACTGGACCGTGATCACACTGTCTTTGGACGTGTCCTGCTGAGGAGTAAGTCTGTGTGTCTCTACATGTACATCTGTGTGAAAACTAAATGTGATGCCAGAGCGCACAGATGGTGAACCTGAGCTCTGTCTGTTACGATGTGTGTCTCATTCTCACCTTTCTTGTTCATTTTTTTCTTCCTTATCTTTCACTCCTCTTTCTTCTTCTGCCTTCACTTTATTCTTTCTTCCTTCTCCTAATTTACATATGCCAGTACTCCGTGTTTACAGTCACTAATGGACTGTTGTAATGGCTTATGCCTCATCAATAAACACACACGTATCTAGACGTGGGATTGTCGTCATTTGGTTTTTCAGCCCCTGCCAGAAATCTCCACTTTGCAGCACAGTCATGCATACACACAGGCACACATGGATATTCCCATACATATTTTCCCTGTCTTTACAGGCAGTGTATGTATAATTCATCCTCATGAAGAGCTTTAGAAGTTAGAACAGTCTGAATCATGAACATTTATGCATAATGGCCACACAGTCACCTGGTAATTTAACATTAAAGATTAAATGATATGTTATTCATAATGATTTTCTTTTGCAATGATCCAACAGTAGCCAGCAGTAAATGACTACCGTTGCATTCTGAATGCACAACATGGATCCACCATTGTGCCTGCAAGTCACTTAGGAAAGAATGTGACTACAATGCTATACCTTCAGGATTATATGCATGGATAATGCTTTTTCTACTTTGCTTCATTTTTGAAAGGCATGAAAAATGAAATGCTTCATTTGCAGCAGTTCACTGTTGTATTGGGGTGCCAGTTGCATGAAAAGATGTTTGTCTCCGCAAACTTAGTTTCTGACATTGCTGACTTTCCGTGGCTTGTTACTGTGCCGCTTCCAGCTATCCTAAGCATTTGTGGGGGCTGATGATGCATGGAAAAAAAGTAGCAGATATGGAGATAAAGGTTGCATGTGTGTGTATGGGGTGGAGAGGAATAAACAGTAATGTAGATGTAAATATTTAGAGAGATATTCTCACTGTCAGACAAACATCGCAGGTTTGAAAGATGACCAGCAGTGCCCTTCTCAGTCCTCTCCCACATACACCCCCCCAGCACCCACTGCCCCCATCTCCTCACAGATGAAATGGGACACTCCAGTGAATACAGAGCATGCAGGTTGGATCACACAAACTCTTATGGAGCAGAGTGAATGTGAAACTTGTTTTCAGATACAAGTGTCCCACCCTTAGTTAGTTAAAGTGCTGGTATTTTCATTTCATGAAACGTAATCCTTCAACACATTTCAGAAGAAAGTCTTGCTTCACTAATGCAGTTAGGTGCTAAAAGCTTTAAATGCAAAAATGCTACTGATGCATTCTAAATTACTGTATCCTAGCCTCCAGGTTATCAGATAAAAGCAAACATCTTTATAAGGAGGGCACACACAGTGGTTCAGCTGAAGATATGAAGCGCAAATCAAACATGTACATGAGAATTAAATCTCAATATCCTTCAAGCCTGGGTATGTTGGATGACTGTGAGACAGATGTGTCAAGAGGGTCAAAAGAAGCTTTATACTTTTAGGAGCTGAATGTTCTTAGAAAATGAAACCAAAATCTGCCTCTTACATATCTGTATGTGCTAAGATGATATGTTAGCCTCAGGCTGGTACTGAACAAGATAGGGTCAAACAGGGTTCTACAGTAGAAAGATTTCATCATCTAAAGAGCATGGAGGTAGATTTCTCAGCAGTCTAGATTTGTACTTTTACGTAAACAATTATTTACTCAATACTCAATAAATTGTTAAGTATTGATGTTCATTGAGTCCACCCAGCTAATGATTTTTGATAATTTGTCAAATGCCGCGTGGTTGCTCAGGGCGAGATTGTGACCGAAATCATTAGGGGACTTTATCTTTATCAAATTTTATGGCTAATTTCTGTTTAAATATCCTGATCTTGGCAAACTGACAGACCAAATAACCAAGTTTTAAAAATAGAGAATAACAATCTAATTTCAGTTGTATTTTCTTCTGTTTGTTTTCAACTTTGAGCATGGAGACACCAAGTAAAAATCGTTTTTATTATGTCAATAAAGTGTCTAAAAATGAAGAAGCTCCCATGCCTCTTGCTGCTATGTTTTTTGGATTATTCATTCCCAAAGGTGCTGGAAAAAGCAACTGTGACCAAACACTATATCTAATTCTCTCTGTGTCTTTGGCCAAACAAAAGATGAGTCATATTCTAAAGAACGAAAGAGACCAGAAAAGAACAGATGAGCACAGCAATGGTAGATAATGCTGTCATGACATCACCCTGGCGCTGATTAATGGGGTATCACTGTGTCTGTATTCAAACAATTTATGTGAGCAGAGGAGAGCCCCGCAGCTAGGATTATTTCCATGATAATATTTAAACAGAGCTGGTCTATACTCCACTTCGGGCCTGATATGCCCCGTCAGCTGCACCTTCATGTCCTAATGGCTCATACCTAGGCCCTGTCATGGCATTATGTGTATTTGTGTATGGATGATAACATGTGGGCTGCAAAGTCTTTGGCACTCAGAGAATCTATTGTATGGCATGATGAGTAACTGCAGTTTCTGTATTCAGAAACAGATTGTGTTATTCTAACCTCTACCCCTATCTAACCTCTGTTTCTCTTTTTGGTTTTCTGCTTTCGCTCTCAGGCAGCCGTGAAGCAGCATTCGTCTATGCCATCTCCTCAGCAGGAGTAGTCTATGCGCTCACTCGAGCCTGCAGCCAGGGGGAGCTGAAGACGTGCAACTGCGACCCACACAAACGTGGACGAGATAAAGATGAGAGAGGAGAGTTTGACTGGGGTGGCTGTAGTGATAACATCAACTATGGGATAAAGTTTGCCAAAGCCTTCATAGATGCCAAAGAGAGAACGGTCCGAGATGCTCGGGCACTCATGAACCTACACAACAACCGCTGTGGCAGAACAGTAAGTGTGTGATTGCTGTGCATTAAAACATTTGAACATAAGCAACCCATGTTGCTGATGTTTCAAGCGTTGACTCAACAGATTTTAAAAGAAAACATACTGTATTTTCTCACTATTTTCTAGAGGATTACATACCTACACTTTTAGTTTTATATTCCTGAGTTGGATAATCATCATTGGCTTTCACATTTACATCCTGATTCCACCTCTGCATTGTTATTGAATCTATATAGGAAAACTACGATGGCCCTGAAAGGTCAAATGTACTGCAACTTAAGAAAATACCAGGAAATAGAAAAATGCCGCAAAAGCAAACAAAATACAACAGAAGTTGAATAAAACATAAAAAAATAGAAATAACACCTGAAAAGCTCATAAAAAAAAAAAATAAAAAAAACTCACAAAACACTATGGAAGTGTTTTTGGGGAGACAAATACTTGACGGAACAGTTGCAGAAGTGACAAGTAAAAGCTGCGCTCCAGTTACCTCGGAACTTGGATGTTGGAACTTGGGGTTAACACGTTCCAGTAGTAAAGCCGGAAAAGTGAGAAAAAACAGGATTTGTTCTGGTTCTTAGCAAGGTAGAACCGTTCGTGTATCACTAGCAATCCAGCATAATACTTGTTTTTTTGCGCTTAAAAACACTGCTGCAGCACATTCATGGATAGAGCCTGGTCATTGCTCTATGAATAGCTTGTTTAGCGAGTCAAAAAGTTTTACAGTTTTACTACTGTTTACATTCACTGCTGCCATCTTGGATTGTTAACTCAGGGTTGGTGGGGCTGCTCCAACTTTCCGAGTGGGAAATCCGAGTTGAGGGGGCGTTCCAGATTAAAGTTGGGAACTTGGAAATTCTGACTTCCGACTTAATCTGGAATGCAGCATAACAGTAAATGGGTAATAGAAAACATGTATCTACAATATTATATGAATCATGCAATTAAAAAAAAAAAAACCTTGCATCTTTTTCTTTCTCACAACACCGAAGAATCCTCCACTTCTTTTAGGTGCATCTCAGTCAATCCTTCACATGTTTTGGTTTCTGTCACTTTTCCGGCTTTACTACTGGAACGCGCTAACCCCAAGTTCCGACTTCCAAGTTCCGAGGTTTCTTCAGCTCAAAGTAGATCCCGTGAAAAATCCAAGCATCACAAACTAAATAAGTCAAAACCTGAGCTGACAAAGCTAAAACTACCCACAAGACATTGTATCACAAGAGGTGCATTGAATGAGGAAGTATGTCATAATTTGTGTAAAAGAACCCTTAAAAAACATTCCTGCAATGGTGCTGCATTCTGAGAATATCCAAAATCAAATCAAATTTAATGATATGATGACAGTTCACTCTCCTTTACTTAGGCAGTAAAGCGCTTCATGAAGCTAGAGTGTAAATGTCACGGAGTGAGCGGCTCTTGCACACTACGGACATGTTGGAACGCCATGTCAGACTTCAGGAAGACGGGTGACTACCTGAGGAGAAAATACAACGGGGCTATCGAGGTGATGATGAATCAAGATGGGACAGGTTTCACTGTAGCTAACAAGGCCTTCAGGAAGCCCACCAAAAATGACCTGGTCTACTTTGAGAACTCTCCGGATTACTGCCTGCAAGACAAAGCAGCAGGTAAGACAGCAGAACTGAAAGACAGGGAAGCATTTTCTCATGGATGTTGATGGATTGCCTCGACTGTGTTATGTTTTAGGGGTGTTATGTGTATGTTGTGTGTATACTCATGCATGACTAGTCTGTTTGTGTGTGTTCATGTATGTGTGTGTGTGTGTGTGTGTAATAGTAGTCAGATACCACAGCAGGCCTCCCGTGTGATGTCTGTGGAAGCTAATATCCTTGTACCCCGGGGAAACGGCCGTTGACGGCCGTGACCACCTGACCTCTGTCAGTCTCTGTCAACACACACACATATACACACAATCCCATGGTCAGGGGATGTCTTCATCAACCTTTCCACAAGGCACCTGAACATTAATTGCTGTTTCTGATAGGCTCTTTGATGGATGAATTACTATCAGACAATTTTTTGTGGAACTGACATCAACACCTACATCACTGAGAAGCTCTGCCCAGTTCTCCCTCACCCTTGCTCCCTTTGTCTCCCTTTACCCCTCATCCATCCTCCCCCCTCTTTCTCACCTTCCCAGTGGAATCCACAGCCTAGGGACACAAGCAGCTAATTTAATTTCTGTCTGTCACAGTCTCTCTCCCTCTCTGTCTGTCTGAACTAAGCATAGCTGGAGGGCAAGTGGGCCTCAGAGTGTGAGAGCCTGTCTGTCTGTCACGCTCCACTGTCCATTTAACCCTCACACACACACCCGTACACACACATAGAGTGGCTTCAAAGGGAGCAGTGGCTTGGGAAAGGCAGTGTAACTATAGGCCACTCTACCAACACCGCATAGTTGTGTGTGTGGGTTTGTTGTTCTATGGGCAGCTTGTTGTGATAGGTAGCAGTTCAAACAGGGAGCTTTTCACACCAAACATGAGCACTAATCTCTTTTGGGATGACATTCACATAAGACACAGACAATATGAAATTGCAATTGCCACACTGAGCACTATGATATGTTCACTGTTGGTGGCTAACATGGTGCACTGATCCAAGGTCGGAGAACACAGAGACTTATTAAAACTAAAGCTTCTGAGTTCTGTTGCAGAAGTAAAAAATTAAAACATATTTTGAAAAGATTAATATTTGTATTACTGCAAAGTCAAGGATAAATTTGCTTACAGCACATACTCAAAGATGGTAAATTTAAAGTATATTGTGAGTAAGCATATTGTTGTACTTGTTTTTAGCTACCTTTCATTAACACCACAGTCTACCTGGGATCTTGTGGGCTGATTCACATCTTGTTTTTTAAAATTATAATTAGGACATTTAAATCTGCCTCTTTGCTGTGCAACATTTCTAATAAAAATTTTGGATGCTGTAAAAACAAAATGCAGTGATTCATTAAACCCTCAAACAATATATCAAATGTTCAAACAGAGAAATCTGAACACATTGCATCCTGGTGTGTTCCTGCAGGGTTGCCTGGTTTCCTCCTGCGTCTTTTTTTTTTCTGTTTTGGATGGACGTGCCAGTTGTTGCCAATTTGGAATCACTTCATATCTTCTTTGGCACAATTTTTCACAGTCTCCCGCTCTTTCTGCTGCCACTGACCAGGTCCCTAAACAGAATTTGCTTTGACAGGCGATGATCAGCCACTGGGAGACGTGACCTAATCAGCGCAACCTGCTCTTCCTAATGGTTTTCTCTGTAGGGGGTGCATCTGCTCACTTTTGGGTCTCAGAGTTGCCTCTGGGTCTTGCTGTGTCTTGCCACTTGATGCCAAGGATCTAGCGAAGGTAGCACTGTTGGGTGTGCTAACCTTTCCTGAGATGGTGTGTCTTTCTGTGTGAAATTTCTGTTTTTTAAAAAATAGATGCTCAAGCTGTAATTTGATGCTAGCAAAACACTTCAAAAAAGCTGGATCAGGGCCATGTTTACTGCTGTGTTATTCCACCTTCTAACAACACTCTGTAAGTTTTTGGGAACTAAGCAGACCACCTGCTGTAGCTCTGAAATGTTTTCCCATTCTTGTTAAATATAGGATTTCAGCTGGTCAGTGGTTTGGGGCTTCCTTTGCATCATTTCATAATGTGCTGAATGTTTTCAATGGGTGACAGGTCTGTACTGCAGGCAGGCTGGTGGAGCCATGCTGCAGGAATATGTGCAGAATGTTGTTTGGTGTTGTCTTGCTAAAATAAGCAAGTCCTTCCCTGAAAAAGACATCACACATGAGTTTTTAATTTGCTGACAGTTGCACTAATAGGAGTTCAGCTTTTCTGTTTGCAAAAAGAACCAATGCATGAATGCAGCGTAAACGTCACAGGCATTACAGATGCGACCAGATGAATTTCGGATATGAAAGTAGAAAGGGAAGGCCAAATAGTGTAGATAAGTTCTGTAGATAAGGATGACATAAATTAAATTAGTAGAACTATAATCGATCTAAGTAAACCAGGAACACTTTTTCAGAAAGACTGAGAGTTGGCACTATGTTACAAATACTTGTGGAACTGCAGCTTTCCCTGATTTTAGTTGCATCTCAAAGAATATTCTATGGATTGGTCCATGAATTCTTTCTCAAATGGTTAGGGTGTACAGATAGAAAACTGCAAGAAAAAAAGTTTCTTTAATAAAGATTTTTTCAACCAATTACTTACTCTGTTATTTTTTCATCTATGGTTAAGTCTTTCTAGACAACTATACAGCTAACTAACTACAGCCTTGTGTATAGAGCTGTTTTTTGAGTAATTGGCAGAGAAGTGAAACATAAAGGATCAGTGAATTCAGTTTATCTTTTTTGCCATTACTAGCTAACTCTTACACTCTTTTGCAGGTTCCCTGGGCACAGCTGGACGGGTCTGCAATAAGACATCACGCGGCACAGATGGCTGTGAGGTCATGTGCTGTGGGCGTGGCTACGACACCACGAGAGTCAAGCAAATCACCAAGTGTGAATGCAAGTTCAAGTGGTGCTGCTCTGTGGAGTGTAAGGACTGTGAGGAAGCTGTAGACATACACACATGCAAGGCCCCCAAACGAGCTGAATGGTTGGACCAGACCTGAGGACATGCCCCCTACGCTCCCCGTAATACAACCCCTCCCCTTTCCCCTATGCAGGATATCCTGTGGAACATGGCATTCTGGGAAAGTTTGCCCAAAAGTGCTCTGCGTCTCCGCCTTCCCCTCCCCCCCACCTCGACTCAATGCATGGCTTTTCTACCTGTCTCTGTGAAAGCACTAGAATTCAGTACCCGTCAATATGAATTAATACCCATTAGCCCCTGTTTGTGAATGGCCCTGTTACTGAACTGCTGGGATCAGACGAACAGTGATACCAGTGATACCACTTTGGGGTTCAGATGGATTAGGCTTTCACTGAAGATTCAGTCCAGACGGCCTTTTTTCTAGCGCATGGTTCTGGGTTAAAAATGGTTTGCTGCTTTCATGATGCTTTAAAGACTAATTTTTACATTAACTGAGCCTTCAAACGTATCCAGTATTATTACAACAACATCATATACTCACATAATTTTGCTTCATTTTTGGGGGAAATACACTTTTACCTAACAAAAAAAAAAAAAGAATACTAGGTTGGACTTGGTAAGTGCAATTTGAGAAGTGGACACCTAAGCGTAAGTTTGGCTGTGTGTGGCCAAACAGTCCAGGCAGAGGACTAACAGAGGACAGAGAGATGGATATTGTGTCATTGGAACTTTGAATGCGACTTTAAAAACAAAAACAAAGAAAAAAAAAGAAAGCTGTTTAAAGTGATTTATTTAAATTGTAAAGTGTTGTTTCATTTCTCATCTGTGGATGAGACTGCACTACATTGGCTGACAAAAGGAGAGAGAAGAGCACTCCCATTACTATGATTATCTGGTGTACTCTAGTTTTCAACGTGGAAGATAAACTGCTGCTGAGAAGAAGACAAAGAAAACCAAGGCCTTGATGGCCATTCAGTCACACCAAACCCAAACTTCAGACAGATTTCACTTCTCTGCTCTTCAGCTTGCTTGTATAACATTGTGTATATTGCCTTATCTAAGCAGATGTTCATATGAAATATATGGTGCATTAGTCTGACACTGGAATCTCTGTTTTTTGTCCAGATGAGCATATATATTGAGGCTGAAGGGAGTAATATAGAGAAAGCAGGGTTAATCTGTGTGTCTGAGAGTGACGGTGAGTAAACACTGCACTGCTGTCATAATCTGACATGTTATTGCCATCACTCACATACACACACCGTTGGTGTCCTTACCACCATGAGATGAGAGACACTGGAGAACTAATAATACAATATATCTCAGTACAAAGGCTGATTCTGTGTGGGTTGGGGAGGGTGTGTGATATCAGTCAAGGGGAGGGAAGTGTTTGATTAAAGGCCCAGCTTAAACCCCAACCCCTGCTGGCCCTATCCCACCCTTCGCTATGTGGAATTCCAGGTGGGTCCCAGGCTAATGACTAGATGGCTGTAATTACCCAGGGCTGTTGATAGCTGGTGATTGGACATGGTTGTGCCACAGAGGACCTAGTGTGGGCTCCTGCTGGGACCACATTTAATCAAAGGCTTCTTGGCCAGCTTATCAAAGGGAATACTTTTCCAGCAATCTTCTTTGCCTCAGTCCCCTCAGCTCCCCAGACTCTCTGTCCAGTTCAGTCTCAGTTATATTAGAGTCCAGAGACTACTGATAAGATGTACGGGATATCACACACAAGAACAAAAAGTAGTGTGCATATATATGCTTTTGGAAGATCTGACAGGTAAACCTGTAAACCACTGCTTCTTCACCAGCAAGTAAATTTGTCTTATTATAATTTATTGCAAGGTTGTCATACTTTATGCTGTTTTAGAGACCATCCCTTTTTGTCCTCAGCCCAGAGAGATCATCTCCAGGCTCTCCGCATCTCCAAGCTGCGGTCTGGAGACTACAGTGGTCTTTTAATAGCCATGGGAGGCCAGTATCATTAGATAAGATAAGCTTTATTGTCCCTTAGGGTAATATTATCAAGCTGTTCCAGTCACTGAGACTATTCTAGTGCCAGCGTCCGGTGGCAGAGTCTATCTGTGTCTTGGATGCCAGGCTGAGAGCATTCCAGTTGCAGAGTCTGACAGGCAAACCATTACTCTTTGCAGCTGGCAGGCAGGAGGAAGAGAAGAGGGAGGCTATACTAACTGAGGACACAAATACGGTATTAAATAACGCAGAAGGTTTAAATGATGCATCTTTTTTTTTTTGGCAACTTAGATCATATCCTGTTTGGTTATTGGCACAATAGGTTAGCATTACTCACTAAATTAATTGGGTAGGGTAGGTAACACAAACAATAAGATCTAGAATAGCCAGAGTAAACAACCCTAAAGTAAGGACACATGTTTGTAAAGATCCAACACATTTTAGAGACTGCATTGCTCATCTCAACCTGAGCTTTTGGAAGTGCATGCACATGGTTTTCCAGTACAGCGAGGGATTATTTCATGATTACTGACATTACAGGTGTGCCAACTTGCTCTGACTTCCAAATAAAGTGGTTTGGAACCCCCCTTTTTCCACATTGGAGCAGTGCTGCCATGTTTCCAGTTCTCAGCAATTAACTTAGTGGGCTATTATCAAAATCGATACAATCAATGGCCAAAGCTGCAACATAAAATCTAGGCTGTAGTAAATCAGAATTATCCTTTAATTCCACAAGGCCAAGTAGCCTGACTTGGATCACTGCTTTGAGAGGAGCTTTGTGGTAAAGTCACAAGGTACAAGGTCTGCTCAGATGCAGCAAAATCTTCTGTATTTTTTCTTTAAAAAGTTGAGAGTGTTCAAACTGGTATAGTGACACATTGCGGAAGTATCTTCAGATTATTAGAGTTTTTATAGTTTACATTAATTCTGTAAGCCCTTTTTAAAAAATAATTGTTCTATATTTTCTCTATCTCTCTCTCTAAACTCATTACTGACAGGTAAAAAGATTTATAAACCTTATGTCCTGGCTGTAATGCATGTCAGTCTGAGCTCTGGTAGCCAAATGACAACAACTCTGAGAATAGAGAATGAACTCCGGTTACATATATATCCGTGAATGCAGGCACAGCCACACACACATGCTAGAGGTACATAGACAGAACCAGACTTACACTAGAAGAGAGATTTTGACATTTAACGAGACAGTGGGAAGGAAGACACTGAATTAAATGGGTAGATGTAGAAGAGAAAGAAATGTATAAGGTTACTCAGAGAGCTGGCGGGCATGTTTATCAGCAGATCTTAATCTGAGCAAAACTATGTTCCCCACAATTCATCATCATTACCCGCCCCATGTGGCACCCCCCCCAAACCTCTGATACAGGCGCCTGTTCGTGGGAATCTAGCCAGAGATCCACCTTGGGGGTGGTCCGGGTGTCGGCCATGTGATCTGTTTTGCACACATATTCACATGTACATACCTGCAGGCTGGTATAGCACTCCATCACTGCTCCTTGAACTAGCCTATCACCAGTCTGGTAAAAACCTCAGTGTGTTAGCGGCCCTTCCTACTCTGTTATTCAACGATCATGACCAATGCATCCAAATATACAAGTGTTTGTGTATGTGTGCAGTGGGATGAGTTTACCCCTCAGGGCCAGAAGAACCAGTTTTTTTTCTCCTTGTAGGTTTAATGGGAGTCTGGTAAGGTCAGGGGTCATAAAGTTTAAGTGTATTAACAGAGAAGCTTCGGCACTATGAATGACCAGCAGTGATCTGGTGCCTGTTGACACCTCCTAAACGTTAAAAGCTTGCTCATGTAGTTAAGCTCTTCTCAGGCTGGCCAGCAATGAGGTAAACCTATTCAGAAGAACACCTGCTTTGCTGGATTTAAATTTGGCCTGCAGTGAGCTGCTCACTCTTGTCAACTCTTCCATTCATCTTTTATTCTTTTTCTCTGCCTCTATTTGATGTGGTGGGTGTCAGCCATTAGGTATTACATGGTGTAGCTTTGCAGAAACACTGTTGGGTTGGAGGGCTTTGGGAGCACCAGGAGTTGCAGATTTGTTAGGGAGCTCAAACTAATATTTACGTGACCTCCCGAGACCTGCCTGAGGAGTGTAGAGACAGAAAGGGAGAAAAAAGCATGAGTATGAATTGTATGTGTGCTTTAAGTGGAAAAAAGGGATTATGACATTAAAGATTTATCTGCTGAGACCCACCACTAACCCCCCCCAATCCCCCCATTTTTCACTAACTGCAACCTTTGCTCTGTCGTTCATTGTAATGGCTGACTGACAGCAATGCATTTTGGTACAGTACTGCAACTCAAACACTATAGTGACAACTGCAGTTTTAGCAACATATTGGTCTAATAGGCTTGACAAATTAATTCTGGCAAGAAAAACTTGAATTTTCCGAACAGTTCCTCTAAACTATTTCAGTACTCACACACACTGTTGCAGGTACATTTCCATTGCTTCTGCAATGATTCCAACAACTGACACATATCAGCATATGCCAGTGGACCTGAAGGAATAATTCAGAGTAGAAAGCTTAGTTGACCTGGTCCATCACCAATTTGTCATCACTAATATATTTGTGATTTAATTCCTGAGGAATACACAGGCGTGAATCAGTACTGAGCCAGAGTCAGACAGTTAGAAAGTTAGTCGGGATGAATTCTTCACCGTACAAGGTGTGGGCCGCAATGTGACGAGGTTTGTATATGTGTGTGACAGTGCAAGTGTGTTTATCTCCCTCCCTGTGTGGAAATTTACAGACACACCTCGCAAGGCACAAACAACAGTGACCTGGAAAAATAGTCGAAATTCCACCAACATACCAGGGAATCTGGGGGTTTGGGCTGACAATACACACGCAAGACAGAGGTGTGGGAAACGGGAGAGATACGGGGTCAGGGTTAAACTGTGTAGGTCTCACAGATACAGATACCAATGAGTGATACCAGCTGACACACACTGATGCTGACACTAACAGTGATACCATGGCTACCTGAGTGGCATTGATAGATAATGCTGCGCCATCCTGGGGTGCACAAACGATCAAGACAAAACTCTGCTCATTCTTGTGACTTCTAATCAGCATATAGTGTGCCAAAAAGATATCCTTTCTTGTTCCTCAAACTTCTGCAAGTGGGAACAAATATCTAGTGTACCACGTGTAATTATAAAGGGTCTGAATGCTGAATGTTAAATGGCAAAAAGTAAAAACATCTACTGGAGTGTGTACCTGTAGTCAAACATGTTCACAACTGTGTGTTTGTTGATGCTTAGAGTGGTGTATATGTGTTTATCGAATCACAGGCGTCAACATCTCTCTCTCAGTCTCCTATACTCCTCACCTTAAAAAACACAAACCACTGAAGATACACACAAATTCAGCCATGTGAGAGATCCCAAACTCACACCACGCAAACAAACACTCTGTATGTGGAATGTGGGAGGCTTTTGTTTGTGTCTTGAGGTGGATCTTTATCCAGTGTTCATTTCCCCGAACACGCTGTAGATTTGCATTGGCACCGAAGTTGGCCCAGACACCGAATTACAGAAACTTGACATTATCTTTATCTTTACGTCTTTTTCCAATCATTCTGCTGACATCTACAGCCATTTGCAACTGTGGCAAGACTCCCTGCTTCCCCTGTCTAGGTTTCACCTTCTAGCAACACTGAGACAGTTGATCAGGAACAAGGACACAGTACAGTAGCCCCAGTCACTCAGTAAACAGTGGAAAACAGAGTGAGCTCTCGGCATGAAATGGAGGAATACTGCACACAAAACATTTACACAGAGCTGCCACGGGAACAATATCATTTCAGTTTTACAATAAAGTGCTGGTCTAACAAAAACAACAGACGGAAACTCATCTGTCCCTCTCCCTGTTCAGAGTGACTTGTTTATGCTCTGGCCTCCCACTCTGTGTAAGGAGATAATTCAATCAAGTATAATAGAGCTTTCACACAAGCTTAACCCAGCTTTAATCCTAATGCTGCTGGACCAAATCTGGAGCCTGATCTCATATATCTAGAATTTTATTCTATTCCATGTCAACAGATGAAAGGTTTTAAAGTTACTGCTCATAATTTAACTTATTGAAAATCTGAGGTACATTTTAACAAATAACCATATAAATTTTATTTCATTTTTATTACATTATTTTATTACATAGTATTACAGATAAATCAGCTCTCTCTAAATTAACACTTCACAGTTTATTTGTAAATTTTTAATGAACACAAAACATAAAGGTCATAAAGCCACTAAAATAGTGTGGAAAAGATGACATTATAATGCAGTACAACAACCTGCATTATTACAGATAAAGGTTTTTAAGTGGAAAATAGAAGCTATATAATGTGACTGGTGTCCCAGTGCCTGAAAGTGTGGTGGTATTTTAATTATACCCAGTCTGCCAGAGAGGCAGGGGCACGCCACACCTTTTTTTGGCAATACCCCACTGCGTCTACATCCCTCTCCAGTAACTACAGCCAACTACGGACATTGTTTTGATCCATCTTAGAATGGAAAACTGTTCCCCTCGTGCAGAAAGAGCAGGGGCAGCCAGCAGCACTATAGTTAGTATACATTATACATCACACGTGGAACTTATGAACTTATTGTATATACACACTGTTCTTGCACAGATCCATGCCCATAGTATACAGATAAATTATCTAAAAGAATAATTCTTCATATCCTTCATATATGTTTCATGGTTGCAAAGCCTGTGCAGCAGCATGCAAGTTTACTAAATTCAAACATATGTGCTATATGCAAACACTAATACTGGGTCATAGAATTGAATTTAAAGGATCTGCATGATGGATGCCTCAATATTAAGGTAAAGAAAAGTGCAAGCTGGAAAACTGATTTGAGACATATCACAAATGTTTTCCATTCTGGCAACCTAGATGCATAGATGTCAAATGTACATGACTTTTATACAGGCACGTGTTAAATAAGAGTGGGTAGCGTGATTTTGTACAATGATAAGATAAAGCTCACTCACATCTTCATCACTGGCTAAGAGATCCAAATCTATCAAGTGTTTGAACTGGGATAGTTTAGAGGAGAGTAAACAACAGTCTAATGTGTTTATCAGACACTAAAGCACACACCAACAGCTGTTTATCACACAAAGAGCCAAAACGCATACAACAACAGCACCAGGAACATGTAGTCTGATGGAAATGCACACTGTAAAGGAAGGTGATGTTGAAAGAGGTTTGCCTTTTTAAATGTTTGGGAGAATGTGAAAGTATAATCACCCCGCATGTGAATATCCAGCTGCTGCAATATACCCTCTAGCACTATAGTTTAAACAAAGAAAGGGAGAGTGAGACAGTGAAGGTGGCTGCGTATACTTTAAAATTTCCTACTCCATAGTATCAGTCAATCAACAAATTGCTTAAAACATTTTGACAAATAAATACAATGCCTGACAAACCTACCAGAAATAAGAAAGTAAGACATGCAGCCATGCATAAGAGTAAACGTACAAACTGAAAAATTAACTATGTATAGAGTAAATGCTACTTACACATAGATGACATAAAAGGACTGTCATGCTAACTCATTACAAATGGCCAGCAAGGCATACAGTTCCTTTACATTTTAAATGTGGATGAAAATAACATAAAAAGAAGCAGCTGTCAATTTCCAAAATAGCCTACATATGTGTATCATAAAAACAAAAACATAATTCTTATGACATCAATCATGTTCATCCATTCTGAATGATGACATGCTCCAACACATGATCTGAACATTATTTTAAAAAACAAAACAAAACCAGTAAGATGTTTTCGGAAATATGCTAATTTGCTGTGAGCTGGATGAAAAAAATGTCTCAAGTTCGTACAATGAACATGTATTTTCTGCCAGTAGCCTGTTAGGTTGGCTAAGTTTAGCATAAAGACATGAAACACTTTGCATGGCTTAGTTCAAAGGTAACTAAATTCATCAACCAGCCCCTTTAAAGTTACTAGTGTTAACATTACACCTTGTTTTAAGACTGCAATTGGAAAAATTTGTATTCAACTGTGGAAAAAAAGCAGCACTACCAGCCACTGTTTGTGTCCCTGTGCAGCACAGAATATAAAGCAGAACATACATCCACATATGCACTCTAACTGCTCGTTAATGCAAATATCTAGTCAGCCAAACACATGGCAGCATCTCATTGCATTTAGGCATGAAAACATGGTCAGGATGACCTGCTCAACTCAGCATCAGAATGGGGAAGAAAAGTGATTTAAGTGACTTTGAATGTGGCATGGTTGTTGGTGCCAGATGGGCTGGTTTGAGTATTTCAGAAACTGCTGAACTACTGTGATTTTTCCACACAACCATCTCTAGGATTTACAGAGAATGGTCTGAAAAAGAGAAAATATCTAGTGAGCAGCAGTTCTCTGGGTGAAAATGCCTTGTTGATGCCAGGGTCAGAAGAGAATGGCCAGCAGTTACTCAAATAACCACTTGTTACAACCAAGGTATGCAGAAGAGCATCTCTGAATCCACAGCACACCAAACAAAGGATATTTTCTTGGCACAATTTGGGCCCCTTAATACCACATGAACATCGTTTAAACACACAGCTCCTCCTTCTAGCAGGGTAACGCACCATGTCACAAAGCTCAAATAATCTCAAATTGGCTTCTTGAACAAGACAATGAGTTCATGACACTGAGTTATTGGACTGAGATCTGGTGACTGTCCAATAGAGCACCTTTGAGATGAGGTGGAACAGGAGTTTGCATCATGAATGTGCAGCTGACAAATTTGCGATGTCAATATGGACCAAAATCTCAGGAATGTTTTCACCACCTTGGTGAATGTATGCCATGAAGAATTAAGGCTGTTCTGAAGGCAAAAGGGGGTCAAACCTGATACTAGCAAGTTCTACCTAATAAAGAGGTTGGTAAGTATGTGGATGAATAAAATCTTTAGTTCTAAAAACACTTTTTAAACAACATTTGACATTAGACTGACATAATCTTTCTTGCTTGAATACATAAAATATTACATCATTAATTAATTAATTCAATTCAATTCAATTTATATACTGCCAAATCACAACAACAGTCACCTCAAGGCTCTTTATATTGTAAGGTAAAGACCCTACAACTCCCTTTTAACAGGAAGAAACCTCCAGCAGAACCAGGCTCAGAGCGGGGCAGCCATCTGACACGACAGGTTGAGAGTGAGGGGAAGAAGACAGGACAAAAGACACTGTCGAAGAGAGCCAGAGATTAATAATAACTAATGATTAAATGCAGAGTGGTCTATAAACACATATAGAGTGAAAAGAGGTGAGTGAAGAAGAAACACTCAGTGCCTCATGGGAACCCCCCAGCAGCCTAGGCCTATTGCAGTTAAACTAAGGGATGGATTCAGGGTCACCTGATCCAGCCCTAACTATAAGCTTTATCAAAAAGGAAAGTTTTAAGCCTAATCTTAAAAGTAGAACGGGTGTCTGTCTCCCAAATCCAAAGTGGGAGCTGGTTCCACAAAAGAGGGGCCTGAAAGCTGAAGGCTCTGCCTCCCATTCTACTTTTAAATATCCTAGGAACCACAAGTAAGCCAGCAGTCTGAGAGCGA
>VUQS01019555.1:48478-62718 GCA_015108495.1 Heterochromis multidens
CCCTCACATATACTAATGTGCCACAAACAGGACTTTAATATCACCAACCATTCCCATGTTATTACGGTGTATCCATATAAATGGCCCACCCTGTACAGTAGTGGTGTATAAACACACAGAGAGTGAAAAGAGATGAGTGAAGAAGAAATGTTCAGTGCATCATGGGAAGCCCCAGCAGCCTAAGCCTATTGCAGCATAACTAAGGGATGGTTCAGGGTCACCTAATCTAGCCCTAAGCTTTATCAAAAAGGAAAGTTTTAAGCCTAATCTTAAAAGTAGAACGGGTGTCTGTCTCCCAAATCCAAAGTGGGAGCTGGTTCCACAAAAGAGGGGCCTGAAAGCGGAAGGCTCTGCCTCCCATTCTACTTTTAAATATCCTAAAAACCACAAGTAAGCTAGCAGTCTGAGAGCGAAGTGCTCTACTGATTATTCAAGACATTGTATGTGAGGAGAAGGATTTTAAATTTGATTCTAAATTTAACAGGCAGCCAATGAAGAGAAGCCAATATAGGAGAAATATGCTCTCTCTTTCTAGTCCCTGTCAGTACTCTCGCTGCAGCATTTTGGATCAATTGAAGGCTTTCCAGGGAGTTTTTAGTACAACATGATAATAATGAATTACAATAGTCCAGCCTAGAAGTAATAAATGCATGAACTAGTTTTTCACCATCTGAGACAGGATGTTTCTAATTTTAGAGATATTGCACAAATGCAAGAAAACAGTCATATTTCTTTACTATGTGCATTGAAGGACATATCCTGGTCAAAAATGACTCTAAGATTCCTCACAGTGTTACTGGAGGCCATGATAATGCCATCCAGAGTAAGTATCTGGTTAGACACCATGTTTCTAAGATAATAACCTCAGTTTTATCTGAATTTAGATGCAGGAAATTTGAGGTCATCCAGGTCTTTATGTCTTTAAGACATTCCTGCAGTTTAACTAATTTATGTCATCTTGCTTCATGGATATATAAAGCTGGGTATCATCTGCATAGCAATGAAAATGTATACTAGCAGGATGCTAGACCTCATTTTTTATTACATTAAAAATACAAAATTCCCCAGTTCTTTGGCATGGTGGATTTGGTTTGCTATTCAACAACAAACCTGTGTTAATGATGGCTGACAATTCACAACCTAACTTTGCTCCAGAGAGAACGATAGTCACTCTGAACTCCTTAGAAAAGAACTTTGGATTTTGATCAGCAGATGGTGAAATTGTAGAACTTTAACTGTGCTGAATTAATAATGAACATGCTAGTGGGAAAAGCATAATTTATCCCTGCAAGGATGGATTATATCTCATTTAATGTTGATGAAAAGATAATTGTTATTCTATATTTTTCAGAATAGAGGTCTGTCTATTTGTAGGTACTGTATACAGATCTTTTAAAAGACATTTTGAATCAAGATACATATATATATTGTTATTAAATTTAGTTATTTTTATCTTGTTTGTTTAATTTGTTATGTGAGGTTTAGTGTTTGTATATACTGTAGTATGTTTGCGTGTGGGGGGTAAGTGAAGGTGGACAGTTGCAATATTTCAGACAGCTATTTTTGTCTGTCCTGTGAGTAAGGACCTCCCACACTGCTGTTTGCAAGAATATTTTTCATGCTTAGGTTAAATAAACAGCTTGTTTAACACAACCTTAGAGTGAGAGGATGCCTGAGAAATGGAGAAGTATACTGATACAATGGTGATGTGCAGAGCTGTAGTAAATACAGAGGGATAAAGTTGATAAGCCATACAATGACGCTATGGAAAAGAGTTGTTGCAGCTAGGTTAGGAAGAGAGGTGACAATCAGTGAGCAGCAGTATGGCTTCACACTAAGAAATAGCACTACAGATGCGATGTTTGCTTTGAGGGTGTTGATGAAGAAGGATAGAGAAGGTCAGAGGGAGTTGCACTGTCTTTGTGGAGCTAAAGAAAGCATATAATAGGGTGCCAAGAGAGGAACTGTGGTACTGAATGAGGAAGTCAGGAGTGGCAGAGAAGTATATGAGGGTGGTGCAGGGCATGTAAGAGGACAGCAAGACAGTGGGGAGGTATGTGGTAAGAGTGACAAATGGGTTCAAGGTGGGGGTGGGATTACATCAGGGATCAGCTCTGAGCGCTTTCTTGTTTGCCATGCTGATGTCTCCATGTAGTATGATGTTTGCAACAGACAACATTGTGATCTGTAGTGAGAGTAGGGAGCAGGTGGAAGAGAGCCTGGAGAGGTGGAGGTATGCTCTGGAGAAAAGAGGAATAAAGGTCAATAGAAGAAAGACAGAACACAGGTGTAACAGTGAGACAGGTATAAGAGTGAAGATGGAAGGAGTAGAGGTAGGGAAGGTGGACGAGTTTCATTACCTGGGGTCAACCATTCAAAGCAATGGACAGAGCACAAGAGAGATGAAAAAGAGTGTGCGGGTGGAGTGGGTGGAGACAAGTGTCAGGGGTGTGACAGAAGGATAGAAGCAAGAGTGAAAGGAAAGATTTACAAGATGGTAGTAAGACCTGCTGTGACGTATGATTTTGACATGTATGGGACTAACAAAAAGACAGGAGGCTGGGCCAGAGGTGGCAGAGCTGATGATGCTAAGATTTTCATTGGGAGTGACCAGAATGGAAAAGATTAGAAATGAGTACATCAGAGGAACAGCTCAGGTTGAGCGGTTTGGAGACAAAGTTAGAGAGGCAAGGCTGAGATGGTTTGGATATGTACAGAGGAGAGATAGTGTATATATTGGGCATAGGATGTTGAATATAGATCTGCCAGGTAAGAGGAAAACAGGAAGACCACAGAGAAGATTCATGGATGTAGTGAAGGAAGACATGCAGATGGTTGGTGTGACAGAGGAAGACGCTAGGGAGGCAGATGATGCATTGTGGCGACCCGTAAAGGGACCAGCCGAAAGAAGAAGGTTAAATTTAAAGTACATAATCCCTTTATTTGATCTCTAAGTTGTATTTTACAAATCAGATATCAGAGGGAAGCTGGGTGGCATAAAGAACATTTTGCTGGTATTTATGTTATCAAATCTGTTTTAGTCACATATTTTCTGCTGGATATGATGGTTAGCTGGATTTTTTTTTAACTAAATAGTGCAGGTGGGAAAGAGATTAAGGGACAATATGTAAGAGGAAAGGGGCCAATAACATCTCAAACAAAACAGCATCCATGTGATACATCAAATTATGTGATTAATATCAAGGTCCAAGATGCAAAATTGAATACAAATATCACAATAAATCCATCATAAATCTTGTGACATGTGATGCAACTGTGAAATATGTACCTTATTTAGCAAATTCCTCATGCCATGTGTGTGACTAGCCAAGAAACAAGGTACAAGTGTCAAGTGATGGAAAATCATTAAATCAGAAGCAGCATTATAAAGTCTGATGTGGTACATTGCACTTGACTAGAAAAGTGAGTCGGCAAGTATAATACCCAACCATTTTAAGACATTAAGCGATACTGAAGAGCAGTTGTTGGCAATCCTTTCTCTAAAGGATGCCCATAAAACTATCAGGAAGAGGAGCTAAAGTACCTGTAAAACACCACCACCACCCATCATGTGCCAAATAGGAACGTCTAATTTGATTTTTAACAGGGAGGTGCTAAAATCAAACACAAGTGTGTATATATATATATATAGATAGATAGATAGATATGTTTGCATTAGTATTAGTATTCTTTTTTGTCCTTTGTTTAACAAAATCATCATCATGACAGCTTTTTTTGAATATCCTAAGGAATAATATCTGAGGTAATTCACTGGAGTGTAACTGGCCTGGTTAGGAATCTCAGAGCAGAGCATGTTCAGATAGTCTGATAAATACTGTCTGCTGAAGTGTGCATAGTTTGCTAAGGTTGGTTTCTATTGCAGCAAGGATTCTTCGTTCATGCCTCTTTTTCTGGCCTTGTGTGTACACTGTTGTGTCAGAAAAAGCAGTATCATCTGGCATCTGCAAACATCATTATCATGACCATCGACTATCCAGTCCTCACAGACACACACTATCATTACCTTTAGCGATATGCAGCACTCTGACAACTGTAAGGACGGTGGTTGGTTGAGGGGGTCTGAGTGTGGGACTGAGCCCAGAAGAAAGAGGCCTCTCTGGTGTAAGGAGGGCAGGATCAGTGTGGCACTCAGCGCTGTCTGGATCCAGGAGTGAGTGTGATGCGAGAGGGGATGGTAAGAGATAAGTCCACTTCACCAAACTCAATGGGACACTTCAGTAGAGGCACAGCTCTCACCCTGAGCACCGTCTGTCTGAGAAAAATGAAGGATAGAGACTTTAATTTGATTACAAGAAAATTCAAATGAAAAACTGCTCACTTGTGTTAGTTTGCATAATCATTTATGGTCTGAGTAGCACCATATAGTTCGTGATAAGGCATCTAACAAAGGTAGCATAACTGGGGAGAATATTTCATTTATATAGGTAAGTACGAGCATGTTAGTGTGTGTGTGTGTGTGTGTGTGTGTGTGTGTGTGTGTGCGCACACAGTGACATAGACAGATTAGGTGTCTGAGAGGGACAGATGGCCTTACAACCAACCTCCACTCACTCATTGAGTGAGATAAAGAGCCACATTTTCACACACACACACACACACACATGCGGGCAAATACATACACACTCCATTGCTGGCATCCAACCAATTGTGTGGAGAAATAACTCAACCCTTAACATGAACAAATAAGTGTGGATTTAAAGCCTGCATCGGTATTACTAAAAATTGTAGATTCATCACAAGCTTCAAACAAACAGATTAGAAGAAGACTGTTGTGGTATTCAAATGGACTTATAGGATTTGTCCGTGTATATACTCGGCCGGAGCGTTGTGAGATTCGAGAGGGTACGCAAGTATGAGAGTGTGTGTGTGTGTGTGTGTGTGTGCCAAAACAGTGACAGGACATTCTTCTACAAACAGGTTTTCAACAAGCTCTTATCTCTCTTCATCTCTCTCCTCATCCATTCCCTTGTTTCGTCCTCTCCTCTGCTGGAAGAAACGCCTTTTGATTACATTTCCATCACAAATACGCTCACAAAATGCAGCCTATTTGTCAGGAAGACAGCATTATAATAGGTAGACCCTTTAACTGGATATAGGACAAATGACCAAGCGGACACAGTTAAGCAGCATTATCGGTTTGTGAGCATTTGGGAAGGTCTGTGTTTCCGGGTGACCCCAGTGGCCCAGTCTGCCTGTCTATTAGAGCTGGGGCTATTAGACCATCAGAAAGTGGGAGCATCCCCTCTTGCCATGGTGATAAGATCAAGGCATTCCGACAGGCAAAGCGGTCATTACCCTGCGCTCTAGCCCATAATGTCCCTCTATTAAAACACCCTGTTGCCATGGAAATGCAGCTGTGGCCATTTAAGTCATTTCTTGGCCCTGCTGTCTCTCTGGGTCATTGACACACACGCACACAAACACACAATGCACCGACATGTCAACTGATAAACATTTACACATGCACACTGCTATCTGGGGCACTGTTTTCCTCGAACACGCACAACAGAAACACACAAGTCCTGCTGTCTGGGTGTCTGGCTCATGTGGGGTCATGGCTGACTGGACAGGAAGATGGTGAACATGGATGTCAGATGGTACAGTAAGACAACCTGGAAGGCTGAGTCATCATTACAGAATTTAAGCTTCAAACACAGTCACAGACATAGTCGAGTAGACAGATAGGAGGCTGACAGAAACACACACGACAGATGCATGCACAACACAAACACTGATCAGAATAAACAAACATCTCTGGATGTTCAGAAGATTTTGTGTCAAACAAAGCCGACCCCCTGTTCCACTAATCCTCGTGTGGCCACTTCCAGACTTTTGGTTGTCAGCAGACACCTCCTACGCTCGCACACACACGCACATACACGGACACACACACACACACCAACTAACTCTTATAAACCACTGAACTCCACAACTTCCAAAAAGGTTTACCAAACCCTACCTAATGAGCATACTGTAAAGCACTGTTTTATTAAATTTAGTCCATCTCTGTTGTGCTTTTTTAAAATTACCCATCTATATTTGTATGAACCAACTTTCAGAGTTTTGCTCTTACTTTGATTTTTGTTATGCTACCTCAATCTCAAAAGCCTGAAAAACAGAACTATGAGCTAAATCTATAATAACTATCATTGATTATCAGATCCTCCCTCTGCTTATTGCTCAATATCACAGCACAGAAGACATCTAAATGGATTTGACAGGTTGCACAGATTCTCATTAATGTGATATTTTCTGTGTCTTCCATGTGATTAATTTTAATACAATACTGTGCAATACTGTGCAAAAGTCTTAGGCCACCATTTCTTTATATTTTGCTTCCATGGAGCCTGGGGCCTCGAGTGGCCCCAGGCTCCGAGTGGCCGAGTGGCCCCGAGTGTGAGTATGTGTGTGAATATTAGACAAGGTGCTTAGGTATAGAAATCTTGTATTAATGTGTGTGAATGGGTGAATAAGGCTAGTAAGAAAGCGCTTTGAGTGGTCAGTTACAATGGAAAAGCGCTGTATAAGTACCAGTCTTTAAAAGCATGACACAACACAAACACTGATCAGAATAAACAAATACCTCTGGATGTAAGTATCTGTCCATTTACCAAAGTGAGCAGTTCTAGCTCACAAGTTTTTCTTTGGACATTGGCTGCTTTTTCACTCATTTTCAGCCCAGTCCTTGTACCTGACCATTTTCAAAGGAATCTTTTTTTGTTTGTTTGTACAACAGTGAGTATCTACAGCCATCTGTAAAACATGGTGGCGGGTCTGCCGTGGTCTGGGCTGCATTTCAGTCAGTGGTGTTGGAGATCTTGTCATAGATCCCCAGATGGTATTGCATGAATCAACCACACAATACCATCTGGAAAGCATCTGACTGGCAACAGCTTTATTTTTCAGCATGACAATGATACCAAATACACTGCCAATGCAGTAAAAGCATACAGTTAAAAAAATGCACTAAAAAACAAACAATGGATCACTATCAATCATAGACTGGCCTCCCCAAAACAACATTATTGAAGCAGTGCTGGATCATCTTGACAAAGAACGAAACAAAAGGCAGCCAACATCCAATGAAAAGCTCTGAATGTCCTTCAAGAAGCCTACAAACTATTCCTGAAGACTATATAAAAAATTACAAGAAAGCTGCCTAAGAGAGTCCAGGCTGTGTTGAAGAATAAAGGTGGTCATATCAAATATTGACTTTCAAGATCATTAGAATTGTACAAACTCTGGTTTTGCCTTACACCAATCAGGCATAACATTATGAGCAGCTGCCTAATATTGTGTTGATCCCCCTTTTGCTTCCAAAACAGTCCTGAACCATGGAGGTATGGACTCCACTAGACCCCTGAAAGTGTGCTGTGGTATCTGGCACCAAGATGTTAGCAACAGATCATTTAAGTCCTGTAAGTTGGGGCCTCCATGAATCAGACTTGCTTGTCCAGCAAATCCCACAGATGCTTGGATTGAGATCTGGGGAATTTGGAGGCCAAGTCAACACCTCAAACTCGTTGTTGTGCTCCTCGAACCATTCCTGAATCATTTTTGCTCTGTGGCAGGGCAAATTATCTACAGCCATCAGGGAATACCGTTTCCATAAAAGGGTGTACATGGTCTGCAACAATGCTTAGGTAGGTGGTACGAGTCGAAGTAACATCCATGGATGGTAGGACCCAAGATTTCCCAGCAGGTCTGCCGGCTCACCTTCTTCCCATAGCGCATCCTGGTGCCACATGTTCCTCAGGTAAGCGACACACATGCACCCAGCCATCCATGTGATGTAAAGAAAAAAACGTGATTCAACAGACCAGTCCAGATTCTTCCATTGCTCCATGGCCAAGTTTTGATGCTCACGTGCACATTGTTGGTGCGTTCAGTGGTGGACAGGGTCAGCGTGGGCACCCTGACTGGTCCGCAGCTATGCAGCCTCGTACGCAACAAATTACAATGCACGGTGTATTCTCACACCTTTCTATTAGAGGCAGAATTAAATTTTTCGGCTATTTGAGCTACAGTAGCTTGTCTGTTGGATCGGACCACACGGGCCATCAGTGAGCCTTGGCCGCCCATAACCCTGTTGCTGGTTCACCACTGTTCCTTCCTTGGACCACTTTGATAGATACTGACCACTGCAGACCGAGAACACACCACAAGAGCTGCGGTTTTGGAGATGCTCTGACCCAGTCGTCTAGCCATCACAATTTATCCCTTATCAAACTCGCTCAAATCCTTATGCTTGGTCATTTTTCCTGCTTCTAACACATCAACTTTGAGAGCAAAATGTTCACTTGATCAGTGTATATACTGTATTTCCATGTATGTCTGCACAAGTTTCAATAAATTGCTGCACATATTTCCAGTTTTTCTAGAAAAATATAAAGAAATGAGGGGTGGCTCAAGACATTTGCACAACACTGCACTAGCTGAGCAACAATTATATTAGCACCTAACATCTTTAAAAACAGGCAGAACTTGACAAATACAATAAATATACCTCACCAAAACATTTAAGTATTAAATTTACAATACACTTACTCTATGCTCACTAAGCACTGCAGAAATACAAGCTGGTGTGCTTAATACAACACATTTAAATGCTCCAAAACTTCACAAACAAATCACTAATGTACAATTTAACGGTATACTTACATGTATCAGAAAAAGTAGAATGCTGAATATTCAAAACAGCCAACGGTGTTTCCTTTTACAGAGCAAAATTTAGTCTGTGTTTCCTCCTAGTGGCCAAAGTTTGAATCTATGAAACTTGAATATGAGTAAATTGTGACCCTGCCTTTTCAAAGTCATTCACTGTACAGTAATAGCTCTTAATAACTCTTTGGATTTAGTATATTGGGGAGCAGTGTTTAAATGACAGTGGCAAAAGCTGCTTTTTTTTTTTTAATTACTAGCTCAGTCATTTTTTGCATGATTTTACAGATTGATTTCTACATGTTACAGGGGTGGCAGTCACAGGGCAAAGGATCTGCTATTTTTACAGTGTTTCATTGAGACTATTCTTACACTGTATATGGTAGATTTTCTTTCTTTTAATGTTTTAATATTTTTAGTCTTCATAATGATGGAGTGACATACGTCCAGATTTTAAAACACTCCCGTATGTGTTCCAGTGGTAGAAGAAGTACTCAGGTATTTTATTAATTAAATAAATCAGTACAAAAATTAAATGAATGGTTAACCTACCTCAGAGTTAAACACTAAAAAAGATGTAGCTTACAGAAGTGGGAACATTAATGTGCCTCAAGTACACGACAAAACAAGCAAAAGTACTCATGACAGCAAAATGCCTATTATTTGACTTAAATCTAAAGCAATATATTATATATAAGCCCATCATATATTTCCTATGTAAACCCAAGCCTGAAAATAAAGTATTACTGCAGTTCAAAATGTCAGTATGTGTATTATTTCCTCTGAAATGTAGTGCAGCATAAGTTTGAAGTGAATCATAAGTTGATTCATCAATTGAAAATAAATCAAAGAGCTCAAGTACCTCAGAACTGGACTTTAGTATAAACATCAATTAAATACTTTCCAAAAGCTATTCTGTTGTGTCTGAGACTGTCTGAGACAATTGGTTTGTGTCTCTCCTGAACCCTCACCACACTTATCTCAAACCCTTCCCCAACCAAACTATAATTTTATTGCTCACCCCAATCACAGAGAGAAAATGTGGGGGGAAAGTGCAAGTAAATATTATTCTTTTATTATTTTAGGTGCCATTGCCATAATGTTTTTCATCCAGATTTTACTCTAACATAGTTAAATACTTTAAATGCACTTTTAGGTGTTGTCTGCTCTTAAAGTAAATTAGTACTATTTGTACAGTAGCCTACAACACATTTGCTAATGTAGTGGCTGTATGCTTGCAGTGGTTCAGCATTGGTCTTCTCTATGAATCTATAATCATTTTTCTTCTGGTTAATGCTGGGTAACACTGCTATCACAGATGACTGCTAGCTTTTTTACACAGCTGTAGGAAATACAAACATACTGTCTTGAGTAAATATGGTAGACTAATTAATCTGAGGTCCTGTGGTTAATCTAGCTGGTAGCTTAGCTGGCTGTTTTTTTTAATTACTTTACCAGCTCTACAAGCTAACCATTGTCACATTTATTCTTCCCCAAGTTACAGCTAAGGCGCTAACAAGAGCTAGCACTATTGCTAGAAAATTCATATATACTGTAAGTGGAAATGCCAAATAACTTAACGACTAACCTGAGACATGATACTGATATACACTCACCTACACCTTTATTAGGTACACCTGTTCAGCTGCTCAGTATGCAAATATCTAATTGGCCAATCACATGGCAGGACCTCAGGGGATTTAAGATATGTAGAGATGCATCATCATGAGGAAGAAAGGTGACTTTGAATGTGGCATGGTTGTCAGTGTCAGACGGGCTGGTCTGAGTATTTCAAAAACTGCTGATCTACAGGGATTTCCCTGCACAACCTACACCTACACAAAGGTCAGAAGAGAATGGGCAGACTGCTTCAAGCTGATAGGAAGGCAGCAGTAACTCAAATAAGCACTTGTTACAACCAAGGTATGCAGAAGAGCATTTCTGAATGCACAGCCAATCAAACCTATCAGTAGATGGGCTACAACAGCAGAAGATCACACAGGATGCCATTCCTATGTATAGAGGGATAATTGCTTGACACGTTTTCGGCCCCTCAGTACTAACAAGCATTGTTTAAACACCACAGCCTACCTGAGTATTGTTGGTGACCATGTCCATTACCTGATGACCATCTTCTGTGTACCCATCTTCTGATGGCTGCTTCCAGCAGGATAATGCACCATGTCACAAAGGTCAAATCATCTCAAACTAATTTCTTGAAAATGACAGTGAGTTCACTGTACTCAAATGCCCTCCACAACTATATAAAGCAAAGGTTTTTAATTAACAGTTGATTTCTATAGTAATAGCCAATAGTAAGTCAACCTACGCTGACAGTATATACAGTTTGGTCTCGGGTGTTGTTAAGAGATACATGACATAGAGTACATGCACCGCAATCTCACGGATGTTCGTGCAATAGTCACAACCTCAGATCTATTAAAACAGCACGGCTTTGGCTCCACCAGGTTTTGCGTCGTTTTTGCGATTTCGTCCTTCTTCTCTTCAAATTCTTTGTTTTCTCTTCTTCTTTTCTCTTTTTCCATTTTTTTTTCCAGTTCATTATAATTTCCCCCCACTCTTTAGTCTCATTCTGCAGTTGTTCCTCAGTTTCTTTCTTCAAATTCTTCTTTTTTGGCAGAATCTGGCCCTTTCTGCCAGAGGTCATATCACTGCACTGGCTCATTTGGTGTGTATGATCTCTCGGGGTACAGTTTTCCCTCCAACAGGTTTCATGCACCCTTTAGAGCCCAATGTGTTCCTCAGGGACTTATTGCTGAGAGCCCCAGTTAAGAATGCAAACAAATCCTCTGTGTCTTGGATAGATTCTTAGGGCCCTGACACTGGGAAATAAAGTCATTTTCCAACCCACTTATCTCCCATTTGCTGTTACTTCTGTAATTCTGTCCCCTGCTGTACATGGTTGTTGTTGTTGTTGTTATGTGTCCGCTTATTGTTGATGGCCTCTTAATTCTGTATTCTATATACTTTATAAAGCACTTTGGTCAGTGAAAGCTGTGTTTAAATTTGCTTTATAAACACATTTTACTTACTTTTACTTACTTTATTAATGTCTAGATAAACAGACAAAGTAGAAATGTATTTTGTTATTTCGATATTTTAATGAACAACAAAGAAAAATTATAAAACTTTTTTCAAAATGAAATATTAATCCATGATTAAACGTTTCAAAACGAAAACTGATTTATAGAAACAACAAGAAATGCTAAAAAAAAAAAAAAACTCTTTTAAAAAACATCCTTAAATTCTGAATTAAATCATGCATTTTCAAAAATCTTTTTGAAAATCTAGTTTAAAAACACAACTAGAATTACTGAACTGTTGCTTCAGCATTTAATAGGTTAAACTGTGATACGAGTCTTAAATAAAGTTGATATCGTGGAGTATTCTGTTAGCATGTCTTTTTCACTCTATGTGGAAATGTGCTCATCTCTCTCCTTGGTATTTCATATTTGCCAGGAGAATACCTCAAAAACATCTGCCTTTGATTGTTTAGAGGTTATGTTGATGTAAGACTGAAATTTTGGTGTCATAAATGGAAATCTATGCATCCTTCCTTGCATCCTATTTTCTACCACTTACACGGGCAGCCCATGGACATCCTTACTTAATTGCTAAAGTTATTTACCTTAAACATAATTCAGCAAAAAAAAAAATGTAGTAGGTAGTGGTAATGGTAGTGACCTGAGTATTCCTGTGGGACCTTTAAGTACATGTAGTGTATATTTAGGCTAGCAAACTGCGCCACCGTGTGAACCCACAACAGCACTGCAGCTAGAGGAACTGGCTGCTGCAAATTGGTAATCTTTTTCAAAGACTAATCAGGCATCATTACATTTAAAAAAAAAAAAAAACTCACATAACATGAACACATCTGCCAGAAAACGGCTTACTGAATTTAATTGGTTTATTCAAACTGGTTGATTAAAGTTCATATTTAAATTGAATTAAAATGAATTAAAATGCAAATCCATTGCCTGAAGAATAGTGAAGAAGTGCACTGGTACTGATTTTCAAGAACAAAGGTGATGTGCAGAGCTGTAGTAACTACAGAGGGATAAAGCTGATGAGTCATAACATGAAGCTATGGGAATGAGTTGTTGCAGCTAGGTTAAGAAGAACAGTGACAATCAGTGAGCAGCAGTATGGCTTCATGTCATACAAAGGCACTACAGATGCAATGTTTGCTTTGAGGGTGCTGATGGAGAAGTATAGAGAAGGTCAGAAGGAGTTGCATTGTGTCTTTGCAGCTCTAGAAAAAACATATGATAGGGTGTCAAGAGAGGAACTGTGGTACTGAATGAGGAAGTCAGGAGTGGCAGAGAAGTATGTGAGGGTGGTGCAGGACATGTATGAGGACATTGAGACAGTGGTGAGGTGTGCAGTAAGAGTGACAAATGGGTTCAAGGTGGGGGTGGGATTATATCAAGGATCAGGTCTGAGCTTCTTGCTTGCAATCATGATAGACGGGTTGACAGTTGAGGTCAGGCAGGAGTCTCTGTGGACTATGATGTTTGCCAATGCCATTGTGATCTGTAGTGAGAGTAGGGAGCAGGTGGAAGAGAGCCTGGAGAGGTGGAGGTATGCTCTGGAGAGAAGAGGAATGAAAGTCAGTAGAAGTGAGAAATAATACGGTGTAACAGTGAAGATGCAAGGGGCAGGGATTGTGAAGGTGGACGAATTTAAATGCATGGGGTCAGTCATTGAACAACGGACAATACACAACACGGTGAAGAAGAGAGTGCAGGCAGGATGGAGTAGATGGAGACAAATATCAGGGGTGATTTGTAACAGAAGGATAGAAGCAAGAGAGAAAGGGAAGGTTTAAATTGATGATGTATGGTTTGGAGACAGTGGCACTAAGGCAGAGCTGGAGGTGGCAGACTTGAAGATTCTAAATTAGTATATCAGAGAGACAGCTCAGGTTGAGTGGTTTGGAGACAAAGTTAGAGAGGAAAGGCTGAGATGGTTTGGATATGTGCAGAGGAGAGATAGTGTATATATCCCAAAAAGCTGAATCTGTTCATCTGGACGTAGCGTTTTTTAGTGGGAGAAAAGTTTCGTCACCTCTGGTGACTTCTTCAGTCTCAGCTGACTGCAGGCTTCCCCAGCCTTATAAACAGTACATTTGCATAATGACCAAAACCAGCACCATTGACTAACAATGGGCCATGAGGTCAGTTTCATGATCAATAGTATGCAAATTGTCATGACCATTGATCAATGGCCATGAGTACCATTCACAGAGATTGGGGAATGGCTGCAATCACAGCATTGTAAGATGGTGACAGATGTACCCTTAGGCCCCCTCCTCGGTTCAGAGATGGTCTTTCCCTTTTCACATAAATGGCCTCCTTGACTCCCCGTTCAAACCAGCGTTCCTCCCTGTCCAGGATGTGCACATCCTCATCACTGAAAGAGTGGCCACTGGCCTGTAGGTGTGAATAGACTGCGGAGTCCTGGCCTGACGAGGTAGCTCTTCTGTGTTGTGCCATCCGCTTAGCCAAAGGTTGTTTGGTTTCTCCAATGTATAAGTC
>VUQS01019561.1:1765-17556 GCA_015108495.1 Heterochromis multidens
TGGGTTTCCCCCCCTCTTTTTTTTTTTTTTGGGGGGGGGGGTCAGGAGAGATTTATTTATCAAAGTGAAGTAAGAAAAGCAGGAAGGCATGTTAGCGAGTGCAATTGTTTTAGAGTTCCTCTGTTTTCCACGAAAATTGGTCCTGGCTCTCTTTCAGATATTTCTCTTCACTTGCAGAGAGAAAAAAGCTTTTAAGGTGCACGAGATCAAGAGAAAATGGGATCTTTAAAAAGGAAGGTCATCAGTGAGATGTGAAGTGTGATGAATTAAGAGTTAAAAATATAGTTTCTTACACAACATAACCGGGGGGGTTAGGCTATAAGAGAAGCACAGATAGGTCTTTTAATGACCATGTCCACGAGTCATATGGGGGCAAATTGGATTTGGCTCACATGACTCATTAATATTTAACCTATTAGAAGAGGATTGCTTCAAAGTTTTATTTCAATATACCTAAACCAGGGAGCGATCCGTGAGTGGTGTACTAAATTTAATTATTTTTGAGAGGCTTGAAACAGTGAAGGGCAATGTGATTTATTTATCTTTTTGTTCGCTCTCAGTGTTTTGCTACATGTCCAGAATATGATATGTGCTTTCTTTTTCTCTGCAGCTTCCAACCCTTTTTACATGGATTACCAGAGAGAAGAGGCACAAGTGCTTGGTAACACCTCAACCCTCGAAGCTGTGGGACCAAGTGCACCTGGTTCATCCTCCACTTCTGTTCAGCCTGAGAGTTTATCTTTACTCCAGTAGGACTACAAGGATGCCTGAATGGGACTTGAGAAGCACATCTTAAGTCTGGGGGAAAGTGACAAAAAGAAGCTATTGTGCCAGAGAATGAAAAAGGCTTGAACTCCTATTGCTGCACAAACTTTATAACAAAGAAAAAAAAATACAAAGCACATCATTAGTCTTCAAATCAGCATGTTACTGCTAGATCCAGTCCTTCCAGGTAGTATATTAAGCATGACAAATGTTAATGCAATCAAGCCTTGTTAAGCCCTCTGCCATCTCTTCAAGGAAGAAGGCAGCTTCAAGAGGCTCCTCGTTTCACTCTGGACTTGGCAGCTCCTCCTGTTTCCAAACAGAGTTTCCTGGCCACCTGCTACCACACAATCCAACAATTATGTCCACTCTAGTAGCACAGCATTTGTCAGCAGGAACCCTGGGAAGGATGGTCAGGTGAGGATGGGTGGGCTAGGGGGGAGTCTGCTCTATTCTAGTGCGGCCAACAATGGCTGTGCAGTAGCACGGGCTCGGAGACAGAAGAGCATCACAATGTTTAGCTACCACATGCTGCTACAGGGTTCAGAGAGGCGACCACCGGTAGCGAGCTGCACAAAGTACAGGCCTCCTATTAGCATGGATTTGAAAAGCTACAGTCGGTACAAAGGTGCTCATTAGCACAACACAGAGGGAGTGTAGTAGCGGTCCTCGGAGGGCCGCCTCTTTTCTCTCCAGGTTACCTTCTATATTCAAATTTCTCCAAATGTATTTAAAGTTCAAGGCCAGCTGCAAATCTGTTTGAACAGCCTGTTTTTAAGCTGAGCTGGATGAGTTGCTTTTAGAGCTGTGTAGAAAGAGTAGAGAGCCAAACAGAGAGGATTGGAGAAGCTCTAGGAGACAGGAGTGGACAGTCATGCACAGTATTTTCACCTACCCTTGGGGTATACATTTCCCCACCTCCTTCAGCATCAGATGCATTAAAAGATCAATGGCAGCATACAGTGAGATCAAAAACATTCGTACTAGCCAAGATGGTAAACAACCATTGTTTGTTTTTTTCAGAAAAAATGCTATGCATGTAGTGATATATATTCTGCATGAGAAACCATATAGGGATAAAAACAAAAACAAATATGCCTGTGCACAGCCTGACTCACTCCATTTAAATGTCTTAAAAATGCATTTTACAAGGAAATGTTGACCTGAAGTAAAACATTATTTTTAATGTTTTTAAAAAGTTTAATGAATCTAAAAAAGTTGACAGGTATGCACTTTCTATACTGATTACAAGATATCGTCTTAGTAAAATGAAGTGCATAATCATCAGCTTCATAACGCGTGTCTTTTCAGACCCTTTAAAGCCTTATTTAAGAGAAGAATCGCATTTAATAGAATGAGATTTGCCAATTAACATGAGTTATATGTCTGCAATAATCCGTCTGAGAAGGCTTTATGTGATCATGTTGGAGGGGGATGACATTTATAAATGCTGTGTGTGCACACTAGTCTAAATGGATGCCTCACACAAGACATCCTGCCACAGAAATCAGTCAAAGTGCAGAGAGCACCCCACCCCTTTCCCTAGCTACTGCTGCTTTTCCAGCAGGTTTAAGCTGTTCCCAGGCCAGGGGGAGCGTACGGTATACATCTGATTAATAGGAATAGGAATAATTAAACAAAAAAAAGACGCTTCTGATAAATACATTGATTGGTTCTTCAAGATACATGCCCCTGAACTCGCTGACAGGTATTGACCGTGCAGTGTTTTAAGGAGAGCTTTATGCTGTTGCTTTATCCGACAGTATGTGTTTTGGTGCCAGGGCACTGACAGGGGAGGAAGATGCATCAGGTCCAATACAGTTCCATTAGTAGGAGAGAGGAACACCTTACCTGCCACCATGGTAATTAACAGTCACTATAATGACATCTCAGCCAGACCTTATGCCCCAAAATGAATTTCCAATGGCTAGGAAATGGTAGAATGGCATCTGTGCAGCCAGTCAATTGTCCTGTTACAGTTAAGGAATCCAGCAGGCTAGTACTACTCATATTTCATCCCAGGTAAAGATTACCTGTCAGACCCATGGGAGATGTATTGATCTGTTTTCCTTTTTCCACCAGCAATCACCTGACAAAGGCACCTAGGAGGCGAATGAGTGAGTGATGCCTGGTCTGTCTGCTTCACCGTGGTGGCTTCTAGTGTCCACTGATGGGTGGAGAGGTGATGAGGAAGAGGAGAGATAATGCAGTCATAAACTCTGTTTGAACCTCCTCTGTATGCATGCATGGCAGCCCCTTTGAGTCGAGGGTCACAGGTCAGTGGGGAATTTGCTTTTTTTTCCCCCGTGCCTTTCTTGTCAGTGGCATTTGTTCTTGCTGTGTGGACTGATGATAGAAAGACATGCAAGAGGCCCTCTGGTTCCTGCTGACAAATGCATGTTGCGAGTCAACGTAGTTCAACTCACTTTGGATTTCAAAAGTGATCCTTTAGGATCTGGTTGCCCTTTTAGCGATGTAATCCGGCCTTGTGTGGTCTCATGCTCTCCTGAGATGATCACAGTGGCAATGATCAGCATATTTTACATAATATGTTTTCTTGGCAGCTAAAAAGTATTAAGATATTTACCTTGTTTAGTAGAATGTCAGAGTTGATATTATCCATAAAGCCATGCATTTAAAGGAATTGCTCTGCATAAAATGTGTAGTATTTATGATGTGATGATTATAGTTCCATTAATTAAGGATTTAAGTGCGAGGACATTTAATTCATAAATGCAATTTCATGATAGATAGTACAGTAGATATGTCTCTCTAATTTTTTTACTATCATATTTTTAATTTCATTTACAGGGATTTAAATATATCTAGCTGATATCAGGGGCCCAAGGCAGCTATCCACATTTGATACGTAGTACAAATAGCATCTTATCTCATAGGCTGTTATCTTTATGCTTAATAGCAGTGGGGGCATGCCTAATTGCTTTGCAAATGATCTGAAGAGGATTACTCCACCTTTAGAAAGCCTGCACCATGTCACTAGATCTTAGAGAGACATTACAATAGTAAAATTCAATCAAATCTGAAATGCAGTGTTGCAGCTCTGTTTCCAGGATCATCACCTCGTGTCTGTGTCAAAATAAATTCTGGGAACAGTTGGGAACACTGCAATGGAGGAAACTTCGGGTAACGTCGTCATAGACTAATCTGGATAATATGCTGTTTTAGGAAGGTGTAATTCCACTCATGTAATTTGTGTATAGTGGAATTGTTAAGGATGTCTTGCCTTCATGCCATAAGTGATATATGTGATATATTTATTCTTCCATGTCAGTATCAGTTCATTTTGAATACTGAATTTGTGTGCAATAAATGAGTTTTGGTGATCATGATTTTTGTGGGATTTTTTGGCTTGAGATTCGAGATGAAGCCTATTTGATATGTACATATTTCCTGACCTATGTAGGAATTCAGCAAGACGGAGACAACCAGCAAAAAGCTTCAAAATATTTGTTATTTAATGTGATAAGGGGAAATCTTTCAACTAGCTGACTGACAAAATTAATTACTAGATATACTGATAATGGGGGTGTAACAAGAACTGTGGTTTGAGTGGGATATTTAAAAGTAATCAGTAATGCACATGTGAAAATATAACTAACTGTTCTTTTTTGTATTTCACACACTTTTGGTTTCAGACTCTCTCGTCACCACGATGCACCTGTAATTTAATTTAATTTTGTTTTCCAAAAAAATCCATGGTAAACAATGAACCTGAGTTCATTAAAGGCCACTTTATTAGGTACACCCATTCAACTTGTTTATGCAAATGTCTAATCAGCCAATCACATGGCAGCAACTCAGTGCATTTAAGCATGTAGACAAGGTCAAGACAACCTGCTGAAGTTTAAACTGAGCATCAGAATGGGAAAGAAAGATGATTTAAGTGGCTCTGAATATGGCATGGTTTGGGTGCCAGATGGGCTGGTCTGAGTATTTCAGCAACTGCTGATCTACTGGGATTTTCCCACACAAACATCACTAGGGTTTACAGAGTATGGTCCAAAAAAGAGAAAATATCTAGTGAGCAGCAGTTCTCTGTGTGAAAATGCCAGAGATCACAGTATCACAGAGATCACACTTTGGGTCCCAAAATGTGCCAATTGAATCATTTAAACTCCACAACCTACTTGAGTATTGTTGCTGACCTTGTCCATCCCTTTTTGACCACAGTGTACCCATCCTCTGATGGCTGCTTCCAGCAGGATAACGTGCGTTGTCACACATCATCTCAATGTGGTTTCTTGAACATGACAATGAGTTCACTGCACTCGAATGGCCTCCACAGTGTCTAGATCTCAATCCAATAGAGCACCTTTGGGATGTGGTGGAACGGGAGATTCTCATCACGAATGTGAAGCCAACAAATTTTCAGCAACTGTGTGATGTTATCATGTCAACATGGACCAAAATATCTGAGGAATATTTCCAACACCTTGTTGAATATATGCCTCAAAGAATTAAGACAGTTCTGAGGGCAACCTGGTACTGTCAAGATGTACCTAATTAAATGCCTGGTGAGTGTATTTCTGCTGTTTTTTCTAAACATATTGTGATAATATAATTTTGTAACTCTTTTGACAAAATAACTGTGACAGCTCTAATTGATAGCATTCACATCTATATTTAAGAGTGTAATATATGAGGTTTTAAATAGGCATAGAGGTGCACAGAACCATGTGACTAACATTGCTAAAATGAGAAATATTCTCTATCTCTAGCCTCTGAAATGAAAAGCAGTCTTTCATTTTGATGGATGAGTCAAGATTTTGTATATTTTTGCAGTGAAATTTGGGACATCACAGTTTATAGACTACACAGTGAATCTAGAAAATATTTTTAAAAATTAATCACCCAATTGATAATGAAAGTAACCTTTAGTTGCTGTCTTGAATAATTTTCACAGTAGAGTGACAGTCCCTCCAAGATTTGTCAGTGGTCCTGCTGAATACAAATGTTAGTGTGTCTTCAGCGTGGCTGACAGAGAAAATACTCCCTCAGCCGCTGGAGATTATCGGTAGATCCCCCACTGTTAATCTTCCAGCTGAATGCTGAGGACCGTGGTAGTCACTTTAGCCACGTGTTGAGAGTCAGAGCAATTCTCTCTGCTCACTGGTGGTCCATAGTTACAAATCACATCATCAAGTGTCTGAACACCCATAGCCACCTCTTCTCCAGCAGATTGATGGTGAAATGGAGGAAAAATCAATGGCTTCCTCCCGTCAGAAGGAGTCAGCTCTGTCATGTTTTGGAGTTTGATGTTACCCTCTCTTACTTTCTCTCAACTATGGGAAATTGAAAGCTCAGTTTGAACAAACTGACATACCTGGAGTCTCTCAAGTTGATATAATGAATGATTTCAGTCTGCCGCCTTACTCGTGAGGTATCGGTTACGCCTTTTAAAAACACTTCTAAACTGCTACAGAAGATTACAGTGATCAGGTTGAGCTGGTTGAGTTTTTAGTAAATGATTGTTAGTCTTCAAACTGAAGGCTTCTGTGTAGGTGACCCTTTGAGTAACAGCAGTCAGTTTTCTTGCTAGCCCCCACAGGAGTCCCCCTCCATCACTTCATCCTTATCATCACTGTGACACACTGCAACTGTGAAGCAAGGTTTCATTCACTGCCTTCTGTGAAATGAGCAAGCATCACTGAGCTTTTTCACTCCGACACATATTCCCCCTCTAATGGGAAATTCAAATATCACATATCAGCTGAATGCAATATTCACTTAGCGAGAGATAACACTCTGCCTGATGTGTCTCATGTATCCGCTTCAGAATAGGCATGGCTCAGTCTCTGACACCAGATCTGACCGTGAGACTGGGTGTATAAATTCTGTCTCAAGCTCGTGTGCTGCCTGTTCGCTCTCTGCTTTATTGGTGCATGTGTTGGTCCTCTTGTATTCCCTCGTGTATTTGAGGGAGAGCAGATTCCAAGGCATCTGTGCTTGTCCTGCTGTTCCTCTAGCGTTTTTACACCAGCACCATCCCTTTTCATTTCGGCTGGCATTCTAATCAGAGCGTTATGAGCTTCAGCGGGTGAAGTACGCAGAAAGTTGTGTTTCCTGACAGCCAATAAAAACCTTATAATCTCCTTGATTCAAGTGGCCCATCGAAAAAAAAAATACTAACTAGTGCTATCACTCAGACCACCTCCTTCCCTTTTTCTTTAATGCCCTTTTTTATTTAATATATAGCCCATGAAAAATGAGAGACTCCCGCTTTGCCGTGTAGATATTTTGTTGCTGATGATGCGAGACGAATTTCCATCACAGCTTTGTTTCCAGCGGGTGAGCGGATAATCTTTTACAGTGCAGGGAGGGAGGGTGCTGCTCTCATCAATCTCCAGGGGTTATAGCTGCGGCATGGTCGCCTTACCTGACCAGAACACCTCCACATCACAGCAATAGAGGCCCATTAAGGGTCAGGAGCCATGAGGGGAGGTGGCCACACCGGAAGCTTACTGGCAAAGCAGCTACCTTCCAAAACCTTTTGAACCCCTGGAACAATGCTTCACTGCTCTTCCATTATTCCTGTCATTGTTTTTGTGTCATTTTTCTAACAAGGCAGTCACATCTGAGAGAGAAGCATTGCTTTTCTCACTGACAGCCCTGTAAAACTATGTTTTCAGCCAGAGCCTCAGCTGCTTCTTTTCTCGACACTGAACTGCTCCAGAGGTTTCACCCTTCTGTGGTTCTCAACCATGTGCACTATGTGTTGCAGAGCAAAAGGTCTCACTTTTAGTCGTGGCATCCTGCCCAGGCAGCCCCTTGAGAAAGGCACCCCAGTGGCCCCGGCACTGGTGTAGTGGCTTGCAGGCGTGCTGCGCACTGCTCTTCGCACCCCGCTGCCCTGGCAATCACCTACTGCACCGATCCCCCAGTGGAGACGATGCTGCTCTGATTGACAATAATGGGAAGTGGCAGAATCAATGGGAGACAAGAGAGGGGTGTGCGTCAAATTCTCCTGGAGTTTCTAGTCACAGACCAGGGGCTCTGGCACCAGTCACCTGTCATCCCTGCAGCCCCAGGATTAGGGCCTGTGACAGCAGAAACATCCTGAGAGAAAGATGCTGAGGTCATCATCGCAACTGACAGCCAGGAAATGGTGCCTCTCCAGCACACTTAGACTACATATATGTCTCATTAAGTGGCTGGACTCAAGCAACACAATGCTTCAAGGGAAAGAAATGTGCTGGACCTTCTAAAGTCTGCATCTTTAGATGAGAAAACTCTTAGGTCAAGATAAAATTACTGAACACATGATACTGTATGTAGAAAAACCTGAAAGAAGTGCGTGACCTATCCTCTAATGAGCCATTTAACAGAGTGCTTTCAAAAGGTATCTTATTTCAAGGATTAAAATAGCCGTTCACCTTGTGCCTTGTGGCCGTGTGACGTGTGTGTTTGTGTGTGTGCGTGTGTGTCTGTCTGCAGCATTGAATGGAGGGCAGGTGGCAGGTGTCGTGACAGAAGGGGCACTCTGAGCTTTTTCTCTAATTGATCAGCAAAAGATGCACATGAAGAAGACGTTAAAGCAAAATGAAGTCATAACAGTGGATTGAGACATTTATTAAGTCAGACGAAAGGCCCTCAGAAACGTTGAGATTGTTTATTGATTTTTGTGTTTTGGCTGGCTGCGCAGGGGTAATCGCTCGTGCTTCTGCCACCAAGGCTACGGGGCTCGAGCACGGCCAAACGTTCAGGGGGAAGCGCTGACTTCCTCTCAACCAGGCAACTTTAACCAGTAGAACACAGTCTTCATTAGGACTGCCATTGTTCTAGCGTTTATATAAGGGTCCTGACTTGATATGCTGCCAGTCCATTAGCTGGGAATGCCAGCCGCCTTCACAGGTTAGTGCTAGAAGCAGTGAATTCAGTGTTCTAAGTTTTCCAACACTGGGTGTACATACGTCTGAGCATATGACTTAATTCAGTTTGAATTTTACTAAAAACACTGTAAAATATTTACTGCAATATTTTCTGGAATTTATTTTAAAAACTGCTCAACAGGCTACACAGTATGTTTGAGATTTAAATCATTTATCAAGATAAGAGTCATATTACATTCCTGATTTTTTATTTTTTTGTTGCTCCTGTTTTATATAATTGGAAGTGAAGTAACCTTTTAGAAAAATTAAACGAGTTTTGGATGTCACTTTCAACCACTGTCATGGCCGTTTTAATGTTTTATTAGATTTTACAGACTAAACAATGAATAGACTAATTGTCAAAGAGCTGACGTATTAATTCATAATGACAACAGTCATTAGTTGCTCTGTGTTACATATTTGAGTATATATATCAACTCAAATCACAGTTTATATAATTTCTCTGCCAGGAAAGGAAATAAAGATTATTACCCTATTTCATGACCATGCTGCAGTAGTGCCTCGTGTGTGTGTGTGTGTGTGTGTGTGTGTGTGGTGCTGGTGAGTGTTAGGTAGAGTTCAACCATACTGGTGACATCAATCTGCCTGTTCTTTATTAGACGAAGCAGTGAGGTGTAACTGACTGCATTGTCCACAGATGGACTGGGCGCCATAGCACACGGGACCCTGGTCAGCCACCCTGACAATACAATCAATAACCACACACTCATTATGGGAGCCTTGCCTGCCTTCTCCTTCTGCCTGCTCCATGGAGCCTCCCTCTGTGTTTCACTTGGTCTTTAACTCTGTCCTTGTCTTTTCACGCTCTGTTTTAATCTTTCTATTTTTTCAGTTATTTTTGGTTTCTTCTAAAATTATATCAAAAACCAAAACTGGAAGTGCTGAATAGACACCTAGACATCTCAGCTCCAGCTACCCATGCTTGCTCGATATTCAGTTGTCAGGCTGGACACTAGCGGATGACAGTGATCCAGCATAGAGCCTGGGGCCTATAAATGGTAATGCCCTCCACTTGCCTTCCTCATAAAGCATAATAAAAGGAGGTTATAAATCCTAGCAATTAGCTGCGTCCATCAGTTGCCTTAATTGGAGTGTCGTGACTGGCTAGGGGATGACCTTGTGTGCCAAAGAGCCAAGACAGACGACAACCCAGAGGGGACATCTATGTGAATGTGGAGGACTTGGGCTTCTTTAAATCAGCTATATCTATCAGGTTGTACTGTACTTCAGGGCCAGACCATACGTGGCAAAACGTTTATGTTGACCGGTTATGTCGTCGATTTAAAAACTCATTTGTTTTACTCAACTTATAGACCCTCAGTATAACTGTGATTATGGAAACAATATGGCTATTACAGCGAAGCCCCAAGACACAAATAATCCCTTTGATCAGTGAACACAGGTGTTCTGGGTTCAGTAGCCTCCACTCATCCTGCTGTGCAGCACTTGTTCTTTCTTCCCCTCTGTGCAGCAGTTAAATCCACCCTCTGTCTTCCCGCGGGCCCCGGCTACCACACCTTTCCTCTCAACACCTCAGTCATGTGCTCTCTGCGGCCACTCAAACCTGAGACTTGAGCTTCCGCTCTTGCTATGAAGATCCACTATCTCATGACACCGCTCTCGCCGAAAGGAAACACTGAAGCCATTTGTCTGTGTGCAGACGCTGATGTGTTCTTACACTGTGCTTTCTCTCATTCTGCTCCCATGCTTCCACCACAGGATTAGGCAGTAAAGACCAGTTAACCAACCGGCTGTCAGGGACGAGTTTCTCTCCGGCTGACTGAGAGCTGACGACAGTTGTTTCCTTTCTCTCTTAGCGTCCGGAGATAATTCAGTCAACAGACTTTGAACTGCAGATAAGGAAAGGAAGAGGATGATCCGAGGGACAGGCCTGCTGTATATGGGACAGGGGCAAAAGAGTAGAAGGGTACAGGCAGAGGGAAGCATGGGGCAGGTGTATGGGAACTGGAGAGGGCCAAGTAAGATAAGACCCAAGACAGATGCAACAGCCCAATTTACACTGCACTTTTAGTATTATTTGGTTTAAAATGGGCATGTTTTTGAGCTCCTTAGTCCAACATTGCAAGATTACATGGTCTCCTGTGCACAATACAGCTTACTCAGCCTTTTCAAACATCTATCAAACAAAAAAATACAGCACTGTATTATTTTTCAGGATTGGGATCTGAAGCTGGTTGTAGATTTTAACACAACATTCACAGTTTCTTATAATCAACTTGATGAAGTACTTACACAGTCTTACGTCTTGTGACTGCCCACATCTGAGCGCTGCCCCATATCATCCTGTTCTTTTCCGTTCTTCAATTTATGAGCACAAAAAAATTGGGGAGAGGAAATTAATTTCCAATAAACGTTTGACAGAGTGGCTTTTGTTTTGTCTCAGGCACGTGGTTTTGCATACCTGCCAGGTGTTGTGCAGCACAACCCCCCATGGCCCCCGTGCTCCGTGGCGAGGTGCACGATGAAAGGCCTCGGGTGGCCCATCAAAGGACCCATTGAGCTGCAGCCATGAGGAGGACAGAGGGGCCACAGTGTGGACTGTGGAAATGTGACACTCTGACAGAAGCTCCACACAGCCCACTCAGGACCATGCTGACAAGCCTCACTTGGAGGATATCAGGCACTCTCTCATTCACTTCTACTGACTCACTACCTGCTGACCCTAGGGAGAAAGGCTGAGCTGGGAAGAACATGGTTATGCAGATTATTTTGAGTCGTGAATGATGTTTCTTTTAATTGATATGCAGGCGCAATCAAGTTTTAGATATCTTACTGTAGCTTTCTCACCAGAATGTGGATTTTTTTTTTAATATTATTGTCATTTTTTTTATACTTTAAAAACTGCATAATGAAACACGTAGCACTAATAACAAATTAAGTAGCATTTTACTGTTGTAGTAGTTGAGATGGAGTTTCTTGGATCACCATTTGTTTTGAGTGCAAAGTAGTGTAGGAGTGAAGTACAAACACTATATAGCATGACACAAAATGCTCAAGTAAAAGTATCTTGATTGGGTAAATATACCTAATTACATTTCACCTCTGCATTATACACTCACCGGCCATTTTGTTAAGTACAACTTGCTAATACCAGGTTGGACCCTCTTTTGCCTTCAGAACTGCTTTAATTCTTTGTGGCATATATTCAACAAGGTGCTGGAAACATTCCTCGGATACTTTGGTCCATATTGACACGATAGATCACACAATTGCTGCAGATTTGTTGGCTGCACATCCATGATGTGAATCTCCCATCCATTAAAATGATATTCAATTAGTACGAAGAAAATATCTCCACACCATTATACCACCATGAGCAGCCTGAACCGTTGATGTAAGGCAGGATGGACCAAATTCTGACCCTACCATCCAAATGTTATAGCAGAAATCGAGACTCATCAGACCAGGCAACGTTTTTCCAATCTTCTATTGTCCAGTTTTGGTGAGCCTGTGTAAATTGTAGCTCAGTGTCCTGTTCTAAGCTGAGTGGGAGGTAGTAGGAGTGGCCTCCGGTGTGGTCTTCTGCTGCTGTAGCCCATCTGTTTCAAGGGTGTGTGTTCAAAGCTGCTCTTCTGCATACCTTGGTTGTAATAAGTGGTTATTTGAGTTACTGTTACCTTCCTATTAACTCACGGCAGTCTGGCCATTCTCCTCTGACCTCTGGTATCAACAAAGCATTTTCACCCAGAGAACTGGATATTTTCTCTTTTTCAGGCTATTCTCTTTAACCCTTAGAGATGGTTGTGTGTGAAAATCCCAGTAAATCAGCAGTTTCTGAAATACTGAGACCAGCTCAGTGTTGTGTATTCAGAGATGCTCTTCTGCATACCTTGGTTGTAACCAGTGCTTATTTGAGTTATTGTTGCCTTCCTATCAGCTTTAAGCAGTCTTTGGCTTCAACGAGACATTTTTACTCAGAGAACTGCTGCTCACTGGATATTTTTTGTTTTCAGACCATTCTCTGTAAACCCTATAGATGGTTGTGTGGGAAGATATCACTAGATCAAATACTCAGATAAGCCCGTCTGACACCAACAACCATGGCATGTATAAAGTTGCTTAAATCACCTCTTTTCCCCATTCTGATGCACGGTTTGAGCTTTAGCAGCTCGTCTTGACCATGTCTACATGCCTAAATGCATTGAGTTTTTGCCATGTGTTTGGCCAACTAGATATTTATATTAACAAGCAAATGAAACAGATATACCTAATGATGTGGCTGCGTAAAAGGTTTCTTAAAAGTTGTGCATCTAAAATTGTGAGGGTGTTTAGGACCAGGGGCTGAAAGAGCATTTATCACCCAATATACCCAAACTATCATAGAGGTGCATACAGAGAAGTAGCAGTTTTTGATTTTCTCAATATTAATAAAAATTTGAAAAAGAAAACAAAATGCGACTCACTGACTCTGTTCTCAAATATGCATTTGTGCAATAAAGTAGAATACATTTAGGCAAATTCTTGTTGTATTCATAAATTCCCTCAAAGTCTTTGCTCTACAGAGATTTGCCACAAATTAAACACCCACTTCAAAGATGAGGATCAGAATGATCTTATTACCCAAGCACTTCCTGAATGTCATTCCTACACAGATAAAAAAGCAGTGTGTTTTAATGAAGTGTAATATAATTTTAAATGTGGGTCTCTCAAATTAGCAGTGGATGGGTCATGACTGGACTGCTGCTGCCTTCAAATAAGCCTCACCTGTCAGGCAGTAAAAGAGTACAGAGAGCCTTCAATCACCAGCAAGCGACCAGTGGACAGGTCACTGTCCCCTAGCCCACAACTACAGGTATTAATAGACACAAAGAATGACAAATAGAGAGTTGTACTGATCACCTAATGCAGGCACCTGTATGTGATTCAGCTTTCCAAAACCATTAAGTTCCTTATTACAGTATGTTTATGGATAAAGTGTAACAATGTTAATCTTTCTCAATATGAGGAGAATGAAACAAATCCATTCAGTTCATCAACTGCTCAGTTCTCATAAATAATGTGAACAACATTCATACCGCCAACCTGACTGCACCACCCTAGCCATTCAAGCTCATCACCTTTAAAAGACACAGCCCTAAATAATACGAGTTGTTTGTGTTGACACCCCGGCTGATGTTTGTTGCTCAGTAATATATTGCATCAGCAGAGCAGAGCAGTTGTCTCTGCTCTGCACCTGCACCAGCCATTCAGCCTGAAGTCTATAAATCCCAGTGCAGGGAGGAATGAGGGAGCTGAAATGCTCTGCGGCCGGCTCACTGGACTCCAGGGTTGCCTTTTCTGTCACCTTACACCATGTGAACCCTCAGATATGTGTTTTTGTTATTGCATATATGTTGTCTGTGGAAACTAGAACCTTTACAGTGGTGGTGCTTCAATTCACTGCCCTTACCACATGAGCGGATTCCACCCATGGTCTCCCCCCTACGATCTTCCAAGCCACCCCAGCCCCCAATTCCACGTACCACCAAGCTGTGCATATACAAATCACTATGGCCTTGTTAGCATAGTTTAGTGAAGATGTCAGCTTTACGAGGGCCAGGTTGCCTGCTATGCATGTCAGGGACAGCAGGGGAGGGGCTGACCCACAAGGGGGAGTACAGCGGGATACACAAGACCTGCGCTGTAAATTTAGGTCTGAGGAATGGAAGCTGTGAAATGACTGGCCCGGACCTCTGTGAAAGAGCGTGGACCCACGCCGCACTGTGTGATTTAACAGGGACACAGCAGAGCGGGCAGAATGGAAACGAAGAGAATGGGATTCCTGCATCCAATAAAAAAAAAAAAAAAACAATCCCTGTTTTGTGATTCATCATAAATAATTTGATCACAAATCAACAAAAAAGCCTTTTCTTGTACTCATAACCAAACTTAAATAAATGGACATTTTCTTATGAGCACTGTTTTACATGTGTGTGTGAGTGAGTGTGTGGAGCGTTGGCATCATTAGATTGTTAATCTCATTTCCTTTCTGATGATTGAAAATGGAGAGACGCTCTGAGTTTATCAGGCAGATAAATGGACGGCCCATCCTCCGAGAAGATCTAATCTGTCATGCGTCAAGGCTGGGGTTCACCTGCCGCCAGATAATAACCGTGTCGAAGGGCACCGATGATTTAGGAGAGCTCGGCTCTTTGTTTGCCTTTGCAAACACCTGATCGTTTCATTAATTAACTGGCCACAATTAGTGGCCCGCGTCACGCCAGGTAGACTCCTTCAAGAGAGATGTGCGATATTAAAAAGCAGGGAGGAACTCCATTAGAGCTGACCTTTTCTGTGAAATTACTGATATTTGAGATTTAATTCCGAATTCAATGAAAACTTCATTTTTATTCTTACGGCTGAGGTCCTTTCTGACTCCAGTCTGAAATGGGGTCTCTTGCAGCCTGCAGGTCATTAATTATGATCTTTATAAATTTAATTAAGAGGATGTTGCTGCTTGATTTTTTATCTTCCTGTTCTACAGGTTAAAGAGTAGATAAGATATTTATCACCTCTTGAATGATGGGAAAAATATGGGCTCTTACACATTAATTATACACTATATACCAAATCCCCAGTTGGTTTCCTCTTTCATATATTTAGCTTTTAAATACCAAATCAATATGTATCATACTGTATCACTGTGCGTATCTTTGCAAGTTTATTTGCACAATTCTTTGCAGCTCTCCTCTACAGCTTTTCACCTATGCTTGGGTAAAATATTCAGCTACTGGATCTGTTTTTTGACAAATGACAGATATAGACTCTTGGACAGAAAAGACAATGTAATTCTGAGGGTATACGTCCTGATAAAAATGCCTTTGGCAAGATTATAAGCACAGTGTATTGTTACACAGTAAAGCTTTAAGATGTGTAATCCTCCAGATGATTTTATACTTGCTGAAGGGAGGCAGAACTAGAAGAGTACTGTCCTTCCTCGACTCTCTCAGTACGCATATAACATTTCTGTGTTTTACCGCCTTCTCTCGCTCTCTGCTTTTCACTTACTTTTAAAAGCACACACGCTAAAAGCACATGCATATCACCACACTCATCTCTCTCCACACTCTTCCATACATATATCCTCCTTTGACTCAGGACCTCTGCAACTGCCTG
>VUQS01019564.1:13215-28087 GCA_015108495.1 Heterochromis multidens
TTTCGCCATCCCCGCCACCGTGCACCCAAATGAGCAACGTGATTAAGAATCCTGTAAATTTTTGAAAGGAAACGGATGACTGCCCGGCTAGAACGTAATTACACCGCCGCCGACATCCGCAGCTCACCGCTGCAGCAGCCAGAGCCAAAGCAACAGCAGAGAATTAATAATATATAATGGCATCTTTCCTTGTAATTCATAAATGAAATAAAATGAAGGAGGAGTAACTGCTGATAAGTTTTTTTTCCGCTTTCTTTTCCTCCACTGTCTCTCTCTCTCTCTCTCGTGGGGGGTGCAGCAGCAGTGGCAATTTTCAGAAATTGAGTCGAGACGATCATCTTCTGCGATGCGTTAACTCAGCTCAGGGTGTGTGTAAGGGAAGCTTCCTTTTCCCCTTTAGCTCATTTTTTTACTAAATGACACCTTCACATATGTCCCCTCACTTTTTTCTTCCTTTCTCTGTTTTGTCATTATCCCCCCCTTTTTTTTTCCATTTTGCTGTATGATCTTGAATGCAATGGACAATTAGTTATGACATCTCAAGTAGCAGCTAACTTCCTTTCCCTTGAACTTGAAAGGCAGTCGGCACATTAAGTTTGCGCTTGTCTTTGAGATTTTCAGCCCGCAAAAGGTAGTGCCTTAAATAAAAAGACAATTATAGAAAAAACATTAAAACAAGGGGCATACAGAATGAAAGATGAAGCTGAAATGTGCAGCAAAAGGCAGGGAGAGGGGAGTGCGTACAGATGGTAACCTCTGGGGAGGCGAAATGAGGTGAAGGGAGTGAAGCAGGAAGAGGGAAGAGGAACATAGCGTGACACACAGGCCGACTAAGAAACCCAGAATCCTTTCATTTACTTCTTATTTTTTCTGTTTCATCACCGCTTGCAGGTACAACATAATCTGGATTTACAAAGTGTGGCACGGTGATTCATAATAGAAACCTACTATAAGTGCAAAGGGACGTTTGTACAACATTTTCTGCTACACCGCTACGCTCCGCCTCCACATGGGGATTTGTGGGGTTACCAGAGCCTTGTAATGCACTTTTCACCCAATTTATATCCATTTCTCAGTCTGTATTGCAGTCCAGGCACCTTGGCTACTGTTTCCTCCCACGGCAGCTATTGATAGTGGCTGACAGACATTGTTTGGACAGTGAAAGGTGCGCCTCCCCGTAAACGCTGGCTTGCAAAAGGGAGGCGACACTCCTCTCCTGTCCCCTTTAATCAGAGCCAGAGATGGTTGCATCCTCCCATTCGGATACACGATAATTACCCTTCTCTGTGAACGCTGGGACTTCACTCTGAGACGGGGAGGGACAGACGCTGACAATTATATTAGGCATGTGTGTGTTTGTTTCTCTGTATGTGTAAATCCCTGTACACTGCCTTGTAGCTACCTTTCCCCTTGCCACAGCTGAGAGAGTTCGGAGCTCATGATGATATGAAATAATAAGGTGTAGTTGTGTGTGCGGCTCCCGGCTGTAGCAGGACAAACATTGTTTTTGTCTATTTGCTATCTCTATAAAGCACTGCTGTGGCCGAGATCAGTGGGTTGACTGTATGTGTTGCTCAGTGGGAAGAACAAGGCACTAACACAGCTGGGGTGAAAGAGTTCGGGTCTATTTGGGACAGCAATACAAAAGATGAGGACATTTTTACATAATTTCTTACATTTCATCTAATATAGTGTCTTATATGGTGTGTTCAAACTAAATCAAAGTTGCTGTAGATTACAGTCCTCACAATGTAATGTGTCTAAATGTTATTGTTATATTTTTAAAGTAGGGCACTTTTGTCATGGGCACTGTGAGACGAATGTTTTGTAGTTAACTGTTTTTGCAGCTTTTAGTACTTTAAGCGAAAAAACTGTTTTACTTTTTATTTTTTTAAAGTAGGAACCTGTTGTTGTAGATTACAGTCCACATAATGTAAAACAACAGTGACTCACTGTTAAATTTTATAAGGTTGTTAGCTGTAGATTACAGTGGAGATGATTTAAAACATTTTTAAATGTTGTTGTTGTAGACTACAGTGCCCATAATGTAAAATAAGTGTTTTACTGTAAACTTTTAACAGTAGGACACTGTTTTGTTGCGGATTACATTAAAGGCTGTAAAATAACATTGTCTTACTGTTTAAGTAGTTAGCTGACAGTAATATACTGTAACTCTTACAATCTATACAGCACAGTACAGTAAAGTGAAGTAGGTACACTGTAAAATAACAGTTTCCTACTGAACTGTTTCACAGTAAGGACCTGCTGTTGTAGATTACAGTGCAGACACTGTAAAAGAACAGTAGTAAACCACTGCTGTGATTTTAAAGTAGGACACTTTTATTTTAGATTACAGTCTGCACAAAGTAAAACAACACTATCTTACTGTTACTGTTACCAAATCGTTTGCATGTATTGTAATATAGCATCATTGAGTAGGGTAGCATAAATTGTGTAGGGTAAGTAAACATATTACTGGACAGTACCCTATTATAGTGAGTATACTGTTGTATACTACAGCCTTGTATATAGTAATGTGCAGCTTACAAACCTGAAAAGACCAAGTGTGGTAAGAATCTTCTGTTCCCACCTTAAAGCATGTGCTGTAGTAACCATTAGAGCAGTATATTACTGTGCTGTAGCCTTTAGTGTTAATATGTAACAGTTGACTGGTGAATCTAGTTAACATGTGTGACAGCTGCGTTAATGAATGAATAGGACACTACTGCTGCTCCTCTGCTGGGATGATACAGTAGCACACAGGGGGCTGTTGTAACCTATAGAAAGCCTTTTTAATAGCAGTGACAGCCTAAGCAGTGTCCGAGCTGTGTTAGCTGAGGAGAAAGACAGCACAAGTCTGTCTCAGCTATCTCTGTTTGGGCTCGTAATCGTGTGCAGACAAGGTTTTCCTCCTCCAGCTGCTGGGAGATGATTCGGGTCACTGCGGGCTGCTTGTTTGGGGGGGGTGAGGGGCAAACTGACTGAATCAAGGGGGCAATTGTGTCTGGTGCCAGTCAGTCGTAATTAAGAGCAGGATCAGGGGGTGGGCGCACACATACAGATAGACCTAGGGACATAAAATGGCAAAAATACACACATGCACGTAGACGTTCACACACAAACTTAAGCCGGGCCGTCTATACAGAGCAGCTCACCTGAAAATAATCGCTACGAGGGGCAGCAGGGGATGCAAATGAGGCCGGAGGTTAGCGTGGGAAAAGTGGAGCGGGGTAGCCTGGGACTAGGTGATCCTCCGGGCAGGGGGCCGGCCTCAGGAGGGGCCTTTGTTTCCAGTCTCCGTTTAAAAATACCCACCGCCGCCTCCTCCTTCTCCCCCTCCTCCCCCCTACTCCTCCATCACCTCCCAGTCCAGGCCAAGCAGAGAGAGAAAAGAAGAGATATATGGTTTGTTTAACAAAGAGAGAGGTGTGTGTGCATCCATTCAGTGGGTTTTTTTTTTAAATTTGGAGTCATGGTGACAGATTTTTGGACATTTTGGACTCAAACGGATGATATTCTGTGCAGATAATAAATATTTGTGTTTCACCAGAGTCAAAAGCTGTCAATTATTCTGTGATTTATCATGATTTTTTAAAAAATTTGAACATCATATTGTTCACTGAAAGTTGATCCCCTTTGACGAGCTGCTAAAAGGTTGTGAGACAAATTTCAGAGCTCAAAAGATGATTGAAAGCTTAAAAGTAACCATTTATTAATCAATGTCTCTTTTCTCTTTGTCTTTTTATGCTCCTGGTCCATGCCCTTCTTCCACCTGTGCCTCTTCACTCCAAAGCAGGTAAGCACTTCATCTCCTCATGCATGCTACACTATGTAAACTGCACCTGTATTACCTCCTTTCAAGCACCAGACATTCCTTCGTTTCACATAATAAACGCAGACCTGGCTATCTCGGCCCGATGAATTCCCGAGCCATAACTAAGAGGGAAATATTGCTCTGTGAACAACACAATCTCATAAATATTCAACACAAGCGGAGCTGTAAAAACGTGTGTATGAGGAGGAGAAAAAGTCTCCAAACAAGATGCTCAGCGTAAATGTAAGGGCACAGTTGCAACCTGTTTGACTGCACAACAGTGGATACTCTTCATCCCATACTCTAGACACCCTGCCACTGTAATACCTCTCTCTTAATTATTATTTATTGGCACTACCTCTGTCCCCTTCCCTCTAAATAATTTCAACAAATGAGGAGGTTTTCTTTGCTACAAGCATGCATGTCCGTCCACCCTAACCCGCCTGCATGCTCTCAGCTTTCACTCATCAAAGTTTAATCGAAACCCGCGTTTTAGTTTTTTCGAATAAAGCACACTTAAAAAATTTAGATGCAAATTATTTTGCATTATTCATGCCTTCTCCCAGTCCTTGTAGATTTAAACATTTCCGAGGCCACCTTGATTCAAGTAATTACCTAGGCCTCAGCCAGCTCCGTCATGAATAAGGTATTTCCTACAAGCCGAGTATGTGCTTGATGAGCTTTTAAAGTGGCTGTACACCCAACTTATGTATTGCTTCTCCTGCATGAGTGACTAGAACATGCATCGCAATCGCTCTCAGGTGGCGTGGTTCAGAGAGCTGGAAGGGTGAGGAGGGCTGGCAGGGGCGGCTGAGAGTGACAGCACTCTCGCTTTCATACACTGGAGGCCTTCATGTCACTATCTGTGGTCTGCTTTGTCTGTACTCAGTCCCTCCTTTTGCTTTTCCTTGTGTCACTGCCCTCGTGGTGTCAGGTTGCATTCACATATTGGGAAAAATAGCCATCTCAGCAAGTACTGACGACCCAGTTTTAACCAATTTAACCAATAGAAATGTGCTTAAGAAAGTGATTTTAAGGAAGACAAAAAGGAAAAGTTAAACTCAAAGCATACTGACCTGCAGTTAACATAGACTTTTCACAGGACTTCTTTATCTACTTCCTACATGAGCTTTTATGTCAGCATTGGAAGGTGATAAAAGCATCCAAAACCAGCCACCTGTAGTCCAGGATCTGATTTAGTACCATATATAGCAGTGGCTCCCAACCTTTTTCATTATGTAACCCCCAAGCCCTTTCAGATTAACTCAAAAGTCTTTGTTAATGATGTCAAATGTGTTCATTTGAACTCATTTTAAACTTGATGTGGGCAATGTTACTATTATAGAACTATTCAGCTTTGTTTGTGCTGTTAGCTAACAATATTAACTCTTAATCTATACTTTTAACTGACTGTTTAGCGGTTACACGTACACGTTATACCGTTAAACATTAAACAAATTTAGTTCTTAATTTTACTGGGCTATTTTAACAGTTTTTTTAAACACTGTGTTTAGCTAATAACTTGAATCTAAACTTTTAGCTAACAATTTCGAGTGCTAGCCATCCAATTTCAATATTATTTTTATATTATATATATATTATTTGTTACATTGTTTGGCTAACAACTGTTAATTTATACTGTTAGATAATAATTTAACTGATACATGTACATTTAGTTAACAGTTTCAACTGCTAGCCTTAGTTTTAGCTAATATATAATTGTAAGTCATAAAATGTAAATGTTTTCCAATTTTTTAGTCTTAACTGTTTATCCAGCTTTGTCATTTGGCTAACAAACAAGTTTATTAACAACAGTTCACCATACTTTTATCTAGCTATTTTAACTCATATTAATCTATTTGAATCATTTGTTCTTGTTTTTGGTAGACTTTTCTACTGCCTATCTCTAGTTTCTAGGTAAATTTTCACTCAGCTTTTAAAATGAAATTGTAATTAAAACCTGATTTAAATTTTGCCCCTGTGATATAAGCTAACACAGAAACTAATAAAAAACTAAACTAAAACAAAACATTTACAAACTAAACTGAATTAAAAAACAAAACTCAAGTTGAAATTACAATAAAAACTAATAAAAGAATACGGAACTATAATAACTGCACCACAAAAGTACCCCATAGGTACTTGTACACCTGGTTGGGAATCACTGACATATAGTATGTAGCCTACATTATATGGTCTAGAGCTCCTTCCAAACTGGTTAGAAAGCATCAGTTAAACCTTCAGCTGCAGTGTGAATGCAGCCTCTCCTTTTCTATGTCTGCCTTTGCCTCCCTCTCCATCCTTCTCTCTTCCACTCCCTTCTCCTACCTTCCCACCTCCCCCTGCCCTCGGCTCTTTGTATCTTTATCCATTTCAGTCTGAAGGATCCCAAAGTATTTCAGATGTGAGCAGCTTAATACCCACCTTTAAGCTGGCGGCTTTGAAATCTCTTTCTGACATAACAAGGGAACTTAGCTTCCCTCCACTTTACCTGAGTGCTAGTGGAGATCCTTCTAAATCACACCTGGCTTTGTTGGGCAAACACTTTCCCCTCCTTTCTTCTCAGTAACACCCTGTAAGCACTTCTTAACGTCTGAGGAGTTTCATTTCAAAATGAAGCAAGCTGCTGCGTGGAAGTTATCAGCAATCTTGAGTCATTTGCACAAGAAATATTAATATTTTACAGAATGATATTTGCAGAAGTGAGGCTGTGGAAATGAGCATCAGGTGATAATTACTTTTCGAAATTTATTCATAGTGTTTTTGGAGTGAGACCTCTTCATGTCCACTCTTTGAGATGACAGTCACCTTGACAAAAAAAGCACTTTTTAGCCACTGTAAGCTGCTGTTTGTGACTGCATCTCAAAAGGAGGCTTTTACATCAAGTGCATGTTGTTGTAGCACTTGAAATTTGACCTCACCTTCGGTCAAGACGAGGAATATTGATTTTCAGATCAAAGTTGGTCAGCTGACACGTTAAACCCTCCGGATCCTTTCAGTATTATCACGTGCAGTACAGCGTTTTGCTTAAACATAAAAAAATTAACATGTTGGACTGTGAAAGGAATCTGCAGAGTGACCCTGGGTGCAAAGAGGAAAGTGTATTTTTCTGCAGGAACAGGGAACAAAGCGAGGTTAGACAGGAAAAAAAAATAATGCAGCTGTGGCCTACAAGCGGGGGGAGGAAAAACAAAGTAGTTGACTCCGCGACTCCATCATCTTTACTACCCAGCAGAAGAATTAATATTTAAACATTCTAATAATGTAGCTCGCCTTGCATGCACTTTTAAGCAAAGCAACAATATTTTTCACCTGGGGTAACACAATGATTTTTCTTCCCGCTGTGCACAATTTCCCTTTCTGATGATCTCCTCCAAGCTTCCCACCTCCACGCTGCAGCCAGGCGCGCATCCCCCAAACCCGTTTTGTGATTTCCACGTTATTTTTCACCTCACAAAAAAAAGGAAGAAGAAAAAGAAAAAATATTCATGGAGATAAATATTGAAATGAATTTTCCCAGTATATGAGCAGAGACGGCCGGAGCCGTGGCTTTAGGAATGCACAATGTGTTCCCTTGAGGAGCAAGCAGTGATTCATAAAATCGAACCTGTTTGAAGGAGGAACTCGGTGTGAGGAGAGAAAAGAGAAACAGCAGAATAACAGGACAGCCTTGTGGTTTTCAAATGTTTTGTTTATTTTCTACATCTGCTGTTGAGCTGCTGAGGCTTTTGCCCTTTCATACTAGGAACTTTTTTCTTACTACAGATGGCAGATAATTCAAGTACTGGTATTTAACTGCTATAAATTTCAAATATTTCCTCTGGATTTTTCATCCTGCCCATCATTGGTCACTTAACATCACTAAAACCAAGACACATGAGTCTCTCTGTGTTAGAAGCTTTTCAATAGTAGTTAAATTATTTTAATAATCAATTAATTAAAGGTACAAGAAACTACAAGACTACAAATTAATTTAAGATCCTCAACAGCTCAAAGGTGGATGACACTGGCTAGATATTTCCAACCAGCTACTATCAGTTCAACAACTGGCCATTTCTGATATAGTACTTTGGTTTTAAACCAGGCAAAACCAGCATTTGCTATTAACTAATAAGGGTGTGCAACCTGTAATTTGAATGGAGACTTCTATGTAACTTTGCATCAACCATACAACACCAAGTCTCCATGTTGCCATTCTCTAATTGTACATGATCTTTGTCTAAAGCAGCATCTGAGCAGGTCCTGAGTTAAACTTATACTTGTAGGTCATGTTTTGGCAAAGCCAAATTCTCAAGGAGGCAGACCACTAAATTAGCAGAAATAACAAGTCACACCAAAAATCGCTTCTAAAAGACCATCCAGTTACTGATAACCGATATAGCCATCCAATGGAGCAATGCTAGAACCTAATGTCAGTTTAGAAGTAAAATATCAACTTGAGTACCAGATCAAACAAGAAAATGTCAAAGTAGACAGAAAGGTGAAAGATCAGGATTAGGTAAAGTCTAATAGTCAAGCAAAAAAGAAAAAAAAATGGAAAGTCACACCACAAATCTCCTCTAAAAGACCAACCTGTGATGGATTTGGTCAATTGCTGATAGCCAATTGAGTTGCCCAGTCGCATAGTGTTTGAGAAACAGACAAAGTGGTCAAAGTCAGCTCCAAAGGTGAAAGGTCAGGGTTAGTTAAAGCCACATTCTCAAGAAGGCAAAAATAAAGCAACCAAAAGCAAAAATCGCCTCTAAAAGACCAACCTGTGATGGACTTGGCCGATCGCCGATAGCCGATAGAGTTCCCCAATCACCCAATGCTAGACTCTAAAGAGATGTCAGTGTGGCTGTAACATATCAGCTTCAAACAAAAAAGGATCCAAGTTAGATCCAAAGGTTAAAGGTTGGGATTTGGTAAAGCCAAATTCTCAAGGATAAAGATTCCTCAAGTAGCCAAACAAAAGGCCACCCCAAAAATCCCCCCTAAGAGACTAACCGGTGGTGGCTGATAGGGTTGCCCAACTGCCCAATACCAGAATATGATAAGCTGTCAATATGAGCTTAATTATATCATCTTGAGTGACAGATCAAACAAAAGGTCATAGTTAGATCTAAAGGTGAAAGGTCAGGTTTTGGTAGAGGCATTAAATTTGACAGCAGCAGAATTGCTGATTTTTGTTGCTGTTTTTTTTTGTGTGCCATTTTTATACCTCCTAATTACTGATAATGTTGGTTATTAGGCACTTACAACCGTTTTCAACTGTTTTACCCACTGCGAGATTCTTATGAGAAGATCTTTCTTTGTCCCTGACGTGAAACTGACCATTATTTGCTCTTTGGCTTGAGTCAGATATCCAGAGTCAACCCTTTTCTTTGCATCTTTCCCAGTTATATCTGCAAGATACAAATTACCCCTTTGCAGCTTGTTTCTCATCTCGTTTCATATGAGCTCAGTCAGCTGCAGACACACCTCACACAAGTGTGTGAGTTCAACACAACATAAAGCCTGCTATTAGCATCAAAGGTGTAGGTAACTGTTGACTCCCGGGGGATAAGTATAAACAAATATTCAATGAAAAGGGAGGAAAATTAGCCAATTCAGCCTATTCTCATAGGCGCTGGGGTTGAATATTTTACAGCTGTGTTTGAGCGAGTGTTTGTGAACGTGCCCTGTCAAGCCAAATGCATTACAGATGCCTTAAGGTTTTGTAATTGATCATGAAAATGAATTGCCAAGCGACTGGGGCTAAATTGAATGACATAAATAAGAGTTATGCATTAAGCCAGACTCCCTGGATTTGTTTATGTGTATCTGAGCGCTGAAGGCTTGTGATCGGGAGCTGAGGAGGATGTTCATCTTTCACAGACCACAATGGTATTTACTCTACCCCTGCACATCTCACCTTGTCTGAAACCTGCACACAAGAGCAAGCTTTCTTAAAAGATCATGTCGTAAGCTGATTTCGACATCTTATGCAAGGTGCCTCGCTGAGGAAAGAATAGTTCGTCTGGCGCCTCGGGGCGGAGATTAAAGTCGCTGCTAAGGTGTAGAGGCACCTTTGTGTTGGTAAAGACTCCTTCCCTTTGATACATGGTGTAACCGAGTGAAATCCAACAAGCTCACTGCTAAACGTTGCAGAATGAGGCTAAAACCCTTCCCACCCTTTCCCACAGGTTTGAAAGTTTTGGTGGCGAGTGATAGAGGTATCAGATGTGAGTTATATTGAAAACAGAACCAGAGGGCTACTTGGAAAGAGGCTAGTGGTTTTAAATGGAGGGTGACAGGGTGACCCAAAGTTCATTAGGAAAATAGTCGTTTTAGCATCAGCAAAAGCCCGAGCCAGATCAACTCAGCTGTTTTCAGTTTTCTACTTGAATGACCTCTGCTTTCAAATTGGGTCTATGACTTCTGCTAGATCCACTTTGTGTTCAAAAGTGTCACAAGTTTAGAATCACGCAGGAAAGTCGTCGTCATATTTTTAGGCACCATGTTTTCCTCACATGTTTGGCAATCTTCACTAGAGCTCGCTTGATGTCTCCAGGCCTTCTGTCTAGAGCAGATTTTTTTCTTTTTTTGTCTAGACTGCCAAACGTGGATTGGTGACCTGTCCACGATGTAACGTGAAGGCTAATTTAGATACCTTGCTCTCCATCCCAACTCCCACATACAAACATTTTCTTAGCCGCTTATCCAACTTAAGGTCACGGGGAGGCTGAAGCCTATCCAAGCTGTCAAGGAAACTGTTGAGGGATGAAAGATGTAAAGAAGTTAAACTTTCAGCATGTTCCTAGGGTCCAAGAGTCAATCAACACTAAAACAACCATGTAAATTTGCACATCAGGCGAAACGGCTCTGTCAAATTTGCAGTTATGTGCTTTGCTTATGACAATGGTGCCATTGAGGTGTGTGATTATATGTGTGTGTGTGGTTTCTATTTTACCCCCATGGGACTACCCTTCCATTCTTCCCGCCCTCCAACCTCCTCCTTTCCCCTTCATTCCCTCCCAGGAATAAAGCCAGACACTGCGTCCAGGAATCACCTTTTTAAACCTTAATTGATTTCCTTAAAAAGAGGCCTTTGCTGCCACCCTGCATTAAAGCCCCGGAGACGGGCTTCATGTCAGATTGGCCTGCCGCTCTGCATTTGTCCCTCTGCTGCTGCTGCTGCTGCCGCCGCCGGCCTGGGACATTAGTGCCGTCAAGAATTCAGTCTAGACTGGAGAGCAAGGGGGATTTAGCAGGGTGAAGGTTGAGGCAGATGACTTTCACCAATTAGGCTAAATCCCCAGCTAATTTAAGGTACCTCTCCGGCCATCGCAACTCCCAGAGTGTTAAGCAATGTGTTATTTTGGTGCGCACGCTCCATGGCTGGAACAATAGCAATGAGCACGATTATAGGTGTTAATTTACCTCTGAAAAGTAGAATCGTGCCAGAGTGCTAGGAAATCGTAGATTTGAGGCTTGTTTGTTCAGTCATGTACTGTAACTGGCATGGCTCTGCTCAGGTGATTAATCACCCAACGTGGGTGTGGAAAGAAAGATTGTTGATTTTAAACCTCCTCCTGTAATATCTGTTGATCTAACCGTCTCACTTCTTGTCCAACTCTGATAAGCGATCGGTGTGGATATTAAAAAGCTGGATTTAAGGTCCCCCCCCCCTCCTATCGAGAACAACTCATAGATCTTCTGCCATGAAGTGCACAATGTGTTCCCGAGGAATGCAGCGAGACGGCGTAGGAGCTATTTTCGGTCGCGGCTTTTTGCAACGTGTTGGGACGCCCATCTGGTCTGAATCAATCAGAACCTCGTCCCCATGCTAGCATCTCCTCTGGGTCTCCCAGCTGTAATAATATGCCCTGGCTTCACCAAGAGCCCACGGGTCAGATGACCCAACACCTGAATAGAAGGACACTGAAGAGTCACCCCCCCTTTTTTTTTCCCCTTCTAAACTAAACTTTCTTGCTCATGAGGGAAAGTTCAAACCAAATATAGTCCACTCTTATCCGTCTGTGATTTGAGAGCGAAATGAGAGCATTCAGTCTCACCCAGTTTACCAACAAGCTAAAAATAAAACCTGTTTGATGTTGAAACTAGATCAATGCATCAGCTGGCCTCACCGGCCTTAAGGAGCTGCTGCAAACTTCCACTCCAGAGCTCTCATGTGCCGTGATAGTGAGGCCTGCCTCTGTGGCTTTCTCCCCTAAGAATAAAACAAGCAGGAATCTTTGGATTTTTTTTGGCACCATAAGCGCCCACATTACATGCACCAAAATATCAGCACAAACTACCACCTTTGCAGCTTTTTAAAAACATCTGGCTTCACCTCTGTGTCACTCCACGCCACCGCTGGGCTGCAGAGACGTGACCAGAGAGTTGGCCTGATCGCTGACCGACATGGCCGCCTCCAAGTTCCAGCGGCGGCGACTCTGGGGCAGCGACTCGGTTGCTCTTTTTTTTTTTTCGAGGCAATGAAGAGCAGGTTTTCTCTGTGAGAGAAGAAGAAGGAGGAGGAGGAGGAGGAGGGAGGAGGAGGAGGAGGGAGGGAACATTCTGCATGACAATACCTACATCTGTCTGCCGTTTTGTTCTTTGTCATATCGGGGGCTGTCTTTGTGGCAGAGTGCTGTCGTGGTAACAGGAGGTTAGAGGTACGGGGTGGCGGGCGGGGGGAAGAGGTGGGTGGCAGAGGAGGGGTTTGTCGAAGGGAGACTTGTGACTCAAACGCCCCTGTGACACAGCTTTTGTTGTGCTTCGATATTTGATCCTCTTAGCAGTTTGCCATGCCTCCGCCCCCTTAGTACCCTCCACCACTATTACTACTATTAACACACATACACACTTTCATTTGCTCTTTCTCTCGCTTTCTGTTGTCACCTCTTAGCAAATAACCCTCAGTGTGTTTGTTTTGAGCTCTGCTACCTCCCAGCAGGGTGGGAAACACTTTTCTGTGATTGTCTAGAGTAGGGTGTCAAACTTATTTTAGTTTGTAGGTCTTAAGTAGGCCACACCAGTGAAGATATTGCCTAAGGACCTACGAAAACACTTGCAAATGACTTCTTGTAGTGTAAAGAAATTTTAACACATTTAATAAATCATCCATTGACAGAACTGATGATAAACACTTTGAGAATTCAAGAATCTGATGTCTAAGACATCATAAGGTGGCAACCCTAACCCTACCCTAACCTTGTATTTTGGAGATGCCAAAACTTACTTTTTTGGAAAAATGTGTCTAGTTTTTAAAGGTGTGTCAGTTATAATGATTATTTTCTTTGTTCACTCATTACCAAGACTTGGGATAACATATTCTGATTGCCTAGGGTTGTGGGTTAGGGTTGGGGTTGGACTTGGGTTCATGACTGATGACATCTTAGACCTCAAAGGTTTAGCTTGATGCTACAACTAGATATCTGCTAGTTAAGGAAGTAGAAGCCAGTTTTTGATGTTAAGCTGTGGCATTGATATGGGTTTGTGTGATTTCTGGGGGGGGTTAAATTAAAGTTTTTAACACTGTGAGGTCTAAATCATCATCGAATGACGACTCCAGTCCCAGTCCAGAACCCTGTTATTTGGAGACAAGCAAAAAGGACTTCTTTGTGAAAAACTGTAAACAGTTTTTGATGCATGTGAGTTAGAATGATTATTTTTTTTGTCTCCTGATTGCCAATAGCTGGGAAAAAGTTTTCATGCTCTGATTCCCCACGGTAAGGGTTAGAATTAATCAGACTTAGAGAGTTAAAACAGGTGCTTTCAGGTGTAAAATCAAACTCTGGTATGAAAACCTCCACAGATGACTTATTTTCTGACATTTTACTTTGTGTCACACACTCTCAGTTAATCCTGGAGTTGGGATTGGTCGACTTTGTCACCCACGATGTCTTAGACTTAAAAGGATCAACTTGATGCTACAACTACATATCTGCTATATAAAGAAGTAAAAGCCAGTTTTTGCTGTTAAATGATGGCATTGATATAGGTTTGCTTGATTTTTTGGGGTTTGGGGTTAAATTTTTAACACTGTGAGGTCTAAGTCATCCTCAAATGACAACCTCAGCCCTAGCCTAAAACCCAATGTTTTAGAGAGAACCAAAAAGGACTTTTTTGTAGAAAACTGAAGTTTTTGATGCATGTGAGTTACAATGATCAGGTTTATGTCCCCTGATTGCCAAAACTTAGGAGAAAGTTTACATACTCTGATTCCCCAGGGTTAGGGTTAGGGTCCTCACTGACGATGACTTAGACCTCAGAGTTAAAGAAACCAGTCAGCATGGCTCTTTGGGCTTAAAATTAAGAAATAAATTCATTAAAATTGCAGAAAAGGTACTGACAGCTCATTACCTGGACAGAAGTTTTCTTTTAATTGACAGAGTGTGCCCTGTCTTTGCTGTGGACCAAACTGAAAAGGTAAATAGTGAAAAAACAGGAACTTTTCTCTCATTTAATGGTTTACCTTTTACTTTGGTGTAGCATGCCAGGCCATGGGTTATGTCTTTGTTAGTAGTAAAGCTGCAAACCAACAAAAAACAATTTAAAGTCTAAAATTTAAGCCCTCCTTCTTTACATTTTCCAAATCCATCCAGTGGGCTGGTTTGGACACCCTGGTCTAGACTGAAAATCTTTGCTATTGCTATCATTTATCTCCTAGGTGGCACCGATGGGCACGATTTGTTAAAGAGCAGGAAACGTTTATAACCCGGCCCTTTTTTTTTTTTTCCTGCCTTCTCACACTTTCAGGAGAAACAAAGTTGAGGCAGCAGGCCTCATGAGAGACCATTACAGGCCCTTTATTGTTTCGAAGTTGAGGTCATCCTTCTGCTCAGCGTAGTCGAAACAAAGGCCAAGGGTTTATTGCAGGCCCGACTGTGTGAAAGGAAACACACTCCAACATTGTTTGATTCTCGGAGATAGTCGGCAGCCATCCCTGCTGCTTCCTCTGAATGCTTGTATGACCGTATTATCGCTATCAAGCAGGTCGGTTTGCATCTGAACCAAGAGACGTGGGTTTTGTTTTGATGTGGGTTTTTTTTTTTTTTTTTTTTTTTTTTGTTTTTTTTTGTTCTAACCTCT
>VUQS01019564.1:34127-51042 GCA_015108495.1 Heterochromis multidens
CGAAGGGGGGGGGGGGGGGTGAAATCAGAAAATTATCAGCAATCAGTGATAAATACCAAACCACCCCACTTGAAAATTGAAAAATCAGTGAGCTATAATAATTTTAATTGTGGGCAGACCACCTGCCTCCATAAACGCGCATTAGAAGATTTAGCATCCCAGCACTGAAGCACAAAATTCAGCCAGCATGTTAATGGAGCCAACAAAATGCAGTGTGGTTGCAATCGTGATTAATATTTGACTCTGCTGAGAGGCAGAAATAAAGATCTGTGTCTCACACATCTTTTGTTTTAAGTTTGCAAAGTAAAGGTGTTAGGGAATAGTAGGTAGTGGAACAAACCATTCTTACATGGCATATTGGGGGGGAGGGCTTTCAGACCTTATTATTACATTGCTTAACCAAAAAAAGTCTACTTATTATTATTCCAGCTAACAAAAATGTTTTTTCACACTTAGTTTTAGGTTTCGGTTTACTTTTAGTTAAATATAATCTTGAAAATCATACAAAATGAACAATTGCACATTAATTTACAATGCTGTCAGTGTATCATTGACACAGTATCGATATTTATCAACACATGGTTGTCTTGACACCCCTATTATATAGTTATATTTACAATAACTACAACATTATTATCCCTGAAAAATTAAAGTCTTAAATTGATATGACAGCATCATTTGTTCTGATAGGGGTCACCACAGGGTGGCAGTCAAATTTCAGCCCCCCTTCACCCCCTTTATCCACTCCCCTGTCTTCCCTTTGATCCAGGTGTATCACATTCCTTGTTCAACCTGCTCGCCAAATACCAACAGATCCCCTGCATGTATACGTCCACTATCCAAACACGGCGTTATCTGCCTGTTATCACCTCGGGCAGCTCACCTTATCTAAGGTAAATACAATAATGTGCTCATTAGGATCTGCTTCATGGCTACTTGGCAGGCATGTTTGCTCAGTAATAAGAGCCTGTCAGAAACAGGCCAGGGCAGTGGAGAGAGAAGGGGAGCGTGTATGCTTCCAGCACTGCTCTGCAGAGCAGTAATTGAATAAGTACCTGAACAAGCCTGCAGCCCACGTGGCTTTTAAACCCCAATTCAAGCCAAGGGTCTACAGCTTCTTTTCTTTCTTTCCTTTCCTTTTTTTTTTTTTACCTCTGCTGCAAGTGGCACACCGCCAAAATGACTATTACATAATTAATCTGCATTGATCATCTGGTTAGCACATGAATCAAATGCCGGGAATAATTGAGTCATGAAGTTTTGAGGTGCCTCCCCCCCACTCCACGCTTGCTCGCTCGCCCTGTGCGCCTCTCTCGATGGTCTGTGGCAGCACGAGTTCACCAGACAATGCTTTAACATTTTGAACTCGAGGTGACGAGTCAGTCTCGGGTCTTAATGAAGGTTACAAGTTGAGCTTTTAAATTAGGGGAAGCTCAGAAGAATCAGCTCCCTGGAGGAGCATCGTAAAAACTTTTCTGCATCTATTTTCTTATTATAAACCGTTTCAAGATCCCAAACTGGGTCAGGTTTCCTCTCTTTATTTGGATTGTTTGGAGCTTTCAGCATGAGCAATAAAAGCCGTGTATGCAAGTTTTAAAAATGGGCCCCTTTTATCGTTCTTTTATTAGAATAATTTACTGGTCAGGAGTGAGAAACTTCCTCTTTGTGAGACCTGGATAGCACGTTAGTGAGTGAATCACAGCTCAAATAGTGCTTGGCAAGGCAAGTCCGGCGTGTGAGGCGGCGAACGGACCTCATCAGCAGAAAAAAAGTCAAGCTGCGTTCACTGCTGCAAAATTTAACAGGAAATTTACAAATATGTGCAGGGGAGTAACGGCATCCCTTTACAGGCACGAACGGCGGGAGAAGGTAGTCGGCTGCAGTCGAGGGGAGAGAGGAGGGAGTGAAAGTGAGATGTGTAAATCAATGCCTGCTCTATCTCATCCAGATAGGAGCTGTGTGTGTGTGTGTATGTGTATGTGTGAAACAGAGAGGCGGAAACAGATCAAGTCAGTTTTTTCTCAAATGAAGTGAAAATCCTGCTTGTTTTGGGACTTCATTTCAGCCTTTCTCTAACACAATACAAGAATATAACATCTAGCTGTTTCCTTCTTTTGCCATTCTGCCTCATTTTGTCTTATTTCTGGATACTTGCATTCATTTGGAAACAATAACATTTCCTCTTAAAACATTTTTAATAAGACGGGATAAGGCCAAGAAGACTGGAAAGTTACACTAAGTCTAGAAATGCCCTAAAATTTAGTAAAAATGTAATATAAGTTTTCTTGTTTGCACCAAATTTCACTTTCAGAATTAATTTATTGGTAATAAGTCACTGTTATTGTCCTGTTCTGTCTATCTCCCATCATTCATTAGTCTTCTTTTACGTCTCTGTTTTGTCGGTCGCTTTTAAAGCGTTTAATTTATTTGAAAAGTTTTCTATAAATCAAGGTGGATTGATACGAGACAGAAAGAAATTCTCTGTCTTACGAGCCAACTCTGATTATCTTTAACACTTAAAAAGAAAATTTTATTGAAACACAATTAGTATTTACAGAAAGATCCAAAATTAACTTTTTTCAATGCAGATCAATTAGTTTCAGGGATTTTTAGTGCAGTATTATACTACAAGATACTGATTGTAGCTAAAAAATCAGCACTTTAAGTCTTGTAATTATCTTTTAAGTTGGTGTAACAACATGTTGGAGCATAAGAGGGCTTTAATATTCTTCTTTGTCTCTCATAGAGTCCAAGGTTAGATGTCTTTTATTGAATCCCAAAATTCATATTATCAAAGTTTTTCTAGGAATATTGTTTCTGCGGACTAGTGATGATAATAAGAAGACTGCATTTAAATACAGAGAGTCTGAGGTTTTACAGCTTTGCAGCTGTTACTGACTAAACTTGGGAAAACATATTTGGGAAAATGTAGTCAGTGACAGCTGGGACTCTCACCATTAAGAGATTTCTGATATTTAAATCCATAGAGTGTGAGGTTTTGCTGTTTTTGCCGCTGTTGCTGACTAAATTTGGAAAGTTTTTCAGGTGGAAATGTCAGAAAACTAGGAGTTAAACCAAATATGACTTTCAGATCTTATTGCCAAGCAAAAATGAGTGTAAGATAGATATTCTTCATCTAATTGGCTACTTTTGCCTGTTATTGAGCCCTAAAATTGACATTTTATCAAAACAAAATCAGCAGAAAGATTATTCTCGAAATTTACTGCTTTTCTTTGCAAATTGTTTGGTTTGAGGACTTTTTAGTGCGACATGCTGATACTAGCTGGCCTTCCCTGTTAAAAATCTGTATAATAATGCTAAAATCAGTCTCATCCATGAGTGCGTCTCCAAGGTTTTGCAGTTTTGCAGCTGTTACTGACTAAACTTTAGGGAAATTCTCAGGTGAAAATGTCAAACAATAGCAAAGGGCACAAGGGGTTAAACTGAAGAAGACTTTAAGATTTCAGTAACAGGCAGAAACTTCATCTAATCAGCTACTTTTGTCTGCGTTTGAGCCCTAAAATGTCCATTTTAACAAAGCAAAATCAGTGTTTGCAGGAAGGTTATTTCCAAAACTTAGTTTTTAGTGCAGATGTTTGCCCTCAACATGCTGATACAACCTGGCCTGCACTTGTTTTTAGCAAACTAGTACCACTTTAAGCCTTGTAATTATCTCTAAAGTAGGTATAATAACACTAGAACATTTCTAAATGACCCTTCATCCCAAACTGTTCTCGAAACCAGTTGATCTCTATTGAAAATATTCTCACTTGGTTTAGGAGAATTAGGCTCCACAATAGACTCCAAATGACCTGATGATAAAAGGAGGATTTTTCCTGTGAATGAGGGAGACGGAGGACTAGCTTACCTCTCCGCTCTCACAGGCTCAGTCGGGGTCAGCTGTAGTAGCTAAGTAGTTTTAATTGAAGCAGCAGTGCCATCATTAACATTGCTATCATTATTACAAAGCGAGCAGTTCGGATGATACTTGTGTCCCCAGCTGCCGCCGTCACCATTGCCGCCATTGCTGTCTCCTTTTACCAGTCCACCCCCAGACACCGGCACATCATTATGCAGTGGCATCTATCAGATACTGGCTTAATTAGGGCCTGTACAGCACATTAAGCAAAGGGAGTAGCCAAGCTCAAATATTTATAAGGTTGAGTATATTTATGATCTGTGTCATAATCCCTTATTGGAAGATTTCAGTGGAGGTTTCACAAAGCAGACCCTCGCTCTCGCCCTCGCCCTCCTCTGCCTTGACTCTTCTACATTTAATGTAATGCACCGATGTCCACCAAAACTTCTAGAAATGCAGGAAAAACTGACATTTAAGCAGAGTTTCTTCACTTGAAAATGTATTTGTTGTGTTGCTGTTTCTTTATTGTTGCCACTGTACATGCACAGACAATTTGAATGTCCCTGAAAACAAGATTAGCTAATCTAAGGAGACAGAGAGTCTGAACTTTTACCTGTTGAACTCTGATTGTTATTTTTGCCTGATTCGCTCTATCTACAGGCACACTGTGGTCTTATAAACAGCTCAAATGTTAAGATTATAGTCTTGAATGAGGAAAAAACTCTTCTATATAGGCTTTTATTTCCTTCATTTCTCCTCTCCTGAGTGTAATGAGGTTAACTTTCTGCTATTTTTAGAGAGTGCAGGTCTGAGTGGCTCTGAATGGCACTTCTGCCTCCCCCCTCTGATAACTCCCCTCGTCTCTTTTTGTCCAGGCGAAGGTATCGTTGTTGTTGTTGTTGTTGTTGTTGTTGTTGAGAGCCCTTCTCTTTCTCTCCTTTTTTTTAATGCCTCGCCTTGGGAGAAACCACAAGGGTCATGTTTATTTAAAATATAAAAACATGTGCCTGTCCTTGTCCTCAAACCCACTCGCACTCTCTCTCTTTTCTGTGTGAGGGGGGAGGCAGGTAAGAGTAGTAGAGGACTGCAACCAGGAATTAACTGGATTCTCTCTTTAGTGGGAGATACAAAACGTTGGAGGTGAATGAGAGTGAAAGCAATTTGAGTGTCCCAACCAGGGATATAAGTAGACTACTCCAGGGGGGTACCTTTGAGTTCAGTGAACATTGAACACGTTTGACCAGAAAGGTTAACAGTGGTAAAAGTAAAAGTATGGATGAGTAGAAGAAATATAAGAAATTATTAAATTAGATAAGTAATGGTCAAAAACCAAACCAAATATTAATATTAAAATAGCTTTTAAAAAAGAGTAGAAACCGATAGCTAATAGTGAGCTAATTATGACTTATTCAGAATCAGAATCATCTTTATTTGGCCAAGTTTGTGCACACAAACAAGGAATTTGACTCCGGTTCACTTAAATTAAAGTTTCTTAGTTAATAGTATTGGTACCAGTTTAATAATTAACAAGTTTAATTTGTTGAGGAACGGTATGGATAAATAAACCCAAATATTAGCCAATTGTAATGGAAAAAAAGATTCTATGTATATATAAGTGTAAATATAAATATAAACAGTTGAATTGTTGGCTAACAGTGTGAATTAATAACTGTAATTGTAAGCTGAATGATTTAGATAATATAAATGGTAAAACTGGTTACTATACATAATAAGATAGCTGTTAAATGGAGTGACTGCTAAAAGGTGAAGTGGATGAATGGTTGAAATACTATATTCTTTGTAATATTGGCCAAAACTTTTCTTTTAAAGTAAAATTTTTAAATTCCTGTGGAAATATAGGAAAACGGCTAAACACAAACTACTAAACAACCAAACACGCCAGAAAAGTTTCAGGTCTCCGTCGTAACCTCCACCTACATCGCTCAGCTAACCCCCCCTCCTTCGGCACTGCGATGAGGCCGAGGGCAGTAGCTGTGACCCTTATAGCAGTTGGCCGTGATACGGTCTCGGCGTAGGCAGGCCTCTGCTGTAACATGCCGGCATCCAGGGGATTGTTGGCATCCAAAGCCAAAACCTTTGGGGAAAAAAATAAAGGAAAATTCTCCTGGTCCTTTAAGACACTCTAATACAGATTGCAGTGCAGGAATGAGGAACCACAAGAGGCTGTTTCTGCTGACCTCAACCACAATACTCTCTCTTCTCGCTGGGTAAGTGGAGTCGAGGAGTGCAGAAAAGCACCGCTCTTAAGAGTTCAGCCAGTTGTTGTTCGCCAATCACTCAGGTGGGGAAGTAAAATGGTGCTCACCTCTGGGTGTAATTGAGATTAAGTCGCACTCTCATATTGTGTGGGAGGAAACAAGTACTCTCTTTACAGGGTGCAGCAGCATTTTAGGGCGAGTCACAGTTGGAGTGCATTAGGGGTTTTATGTTGTTTTGCCATATGTTGCCAGAACAGTGTGTCAGAGTGAAAGAGGGAGAGAGGGAAGGAGGGAGGGAGTGTTGAGTCATATTTTGATTTTAGCCATTCAACTGTTATCCAGAGGAGCTCATGCATGATGTCAGAGGGAAATACTCTGAAACAGCCAGCGAGGAAGGGTTTCTAACTGAAACTGAAGTAACTGGGTTTGGCACAAGCTGGTGAAGAAATTAAAGCTGTAGAAGAGCCAGAGGTTCAAAAATACAGCAACAAAGGAAGGCGCAAACACCTCAAGGTCTTTTTTAAGGTTGGGTCATATTTAAATCAGCTCACAGCAACAAGAAATTGATGTCTCTATAAGGGTAGGGGCAATTCGATGAATTTATTGATTACTGATCTGCGACTTTTTGTTATTTTCTTTCATTTTATTTAGCTATTTAGACTTCTGTCTTAGGGTTGGGACATCACTGATGGCAGCATAGACCTCAGGGAGTTAACGAGTTTAATTGATGCCTCCTTGAGATTCCAGTTCAGTAAATAATTACTGTAAGAGTAAATGCTTGCAGTTCAGATAGACCTCTATAGATATATTGGCAATTGTTGGTTGTTGGACTAACAGAGACAGTTGAACCAATTTTTAAAGTGGATTGTAGCTTTAGTGCTTGGTTGGTTGGGTCTTAACTTCTTGCCATCCACCAAGTTGCCTAACTCTGGTGGATGTCAAACCAATTAGGGTTAGGGTTAGGGTTTAGTGTGCTTGCACTGTAGCCACATGCTAAACATGCCAAGTTTCAAAAACTAAAAGATGTTAAGAATCCAAATCAAGTCTCTTTCAAGCCTTACAATTCTTCCATTTTAGATACTGAAAGGCTAGATGAAACACTAACCCCCTAACAGGTAATTGGCAAACCACTTAGGGTTTGATTTAGTCTTAGCCACATGTTAAACTAGCCTAGTTTTGGAAACTAGAACTTCCAAACTGCTCTCATTTGGGCATTTTGGCAATTCTTATAAGATTTTCATTTGCATATACAAAAGAGGTAAATATAACCCTGACCCTACCTCTAACCCTAGACAGATTACTGGCAAACCATCAAGGGTTTAGTTGCATTGTGGCTACATGCTAAACAAGCCTAATTTCAGGAACCAATTTTAATCAAAGGTGTAGAACCCTAACCCTTACCTTAGGTCACTGGCAACCTGATGGATGTTAACAGGTTAAAAATCCACTGCCAAAATAATTTTAAAAACCCATTGTGTAATCTAGAGAAAACTACCAGTGTGGCAAGCCAAGGAGAGCTGATAAGATTTCTTGATAGTTGCTAAACACCGTCTGACCTTAAAAGTGGAAACAAAAGACCTGATGTAAGCAAAGAAACTTTCCAAATAAAGATCCTTTGGACTCAGGATAAACGCAATAACTTCTCAGAGAGGTCAACATGTTTTATTGAATGTTTTTCACTTTTTTATACCACTACAACTACACTTTATTTTATTTTGTTTTATTTTTTTGCTGGGTCTTTACAAACTTTCTTATAGGAGTGCTTAAGATATTTGGTTTTGATATTTGAGTAAACCCTCCCAAACTCTGGTTTGCTTCACCCACCTTTCATTTGCAGAATGAAGTTCACACAGTACCACCCACACCATTAGACTGCCAAGTGATCTCAGCTCAGAATACCTCAGCAAAGACCACTTAGCACCAGAGATGGAAACAGCAAGGATTTTGACTTTACAATCACCACTTTAAATACCTTAAATCTGAGTGTAGGTAGTAATGCTGGTGGTAATAGTGTCCAAATGCTCTGTGGCCTTCTGCTCGACTCCAGAGCAGTGCAGACAGCCCACGGGAAACACTGTGGGAGGAGCCCAGCAGCATCCCCCCCCTCCCCGGTCTCCTTTTCCCTGCTCCTCTATGCTGTAGCTAGCGTAGGAAGGAAAAACCTAGGAGGAAAAGGAGCCGTGCTCGTAACAGCGTGCATGAACACGGCGAGCCTTTGGCCAGGTGGTTGGTGGTGGGGTCTTGCTTTTATTGATTTTCGCTACTTTTCTGACAAACATCCTCCTCTTTGTTTGGCCACTGAGGGCAACAAGAGGAGCGAGCAGCGTGGGGTGTTTGGAGTTTGAGAACGAAAGACAAGAAACCGACAGTGCTGCCTGGCCCAGGAAACCTTTGCCTCTTTATCCTCGTCTTCTCTGCGTTTCCTGAGCTCCCACCGGAGAGCTAACACATTATTATGCATTTTGCTTTATTTTACTGCATTGATTCGAAGTAATTTGAAGGTTCTGCAGGGACTGGTACCTGGGTTTTTTCGCAGACAGCTCAGTGTGAGCTTGTGTGTTAAAACAGCGGGGCCTCTGCTAGATACCGGGCCTGTTTATCCCAGAGGGAAATTTAAGTGTCAGCGAGAAGGTGGGACACAATAAATACATTATATCGCTGAAATACTGAGGATCCAAGCTGCTGGAGTGTTACTTACTCCCCTAACAGTTATGCAGAAAGGACATCCTGCTATGTTCCCAATATATATCATATATTCCCCTTTCATATCTGCTTGAGAGCCGCCACTTCAGGAAACCCACCAAGGTGTCCATTCGCTCACGGTTCCAGCCCTTCAACCTGTCAGACACACTTTTGTGACGCCAAATCCCTCTATTCATTTTTCTCCTCTTTGGCACAAATATATTTTCCCTTTTTTTTCCACCTCCTTTCTCTCTTTTATCAAGGGCAAACCTGAACTCCATGGAAAACACACACACACACACACATCCAGGGCAGGGAGATCTCCAGGGCCTGTCATTTTACATTTACATTTTAGCCGTTTAGCTGACGCTCTCATCCAGGGTGACTTGCAGAGACAGTAGAACGGCAGGGCTGAACCTGAATGGTCAGATGTAGGTGAAAACAGCCGAGCCGAAGGAGGAAAGGTCAGGTTTATATGCATTTATTACAATTTGGGGAGTTGGTTTTGTGACCTTTTGATCCCTGAAATCCATCATTCAAAATTTAAATTTCAGATGGGTGTGATAAATTCAGGACAACCCACGCTTTTGTTTGTGCAACACCACATCCTTTCCTTACATCTATGTTAAGTCTGCTGTGGAAATCAAGCTTTTGTACTTAGCGGAGTGTATTCTGAGATTCGGCACCTGGCCGTTTGAATTATTTAAAGGTGCAAGGAAGTGAAGCCCACCGCTGCTCTCGCAGGTTGTAAAGGCCAAAATTGCTTCATCATGCCCAGCGAATGAAAGTATGCATACATTATTCAGTAAACCAGAGGAAGATCAGATGTCTCCCTTTTTTGGTGCTTCTTTTTCTTCTTCCCTTTTTCCAAATACTACCATCAAATTGAAAAAAAAAAAAAGGCTCAAAATGATCCACATTTCTTCTTTAAAGAAGAAATTATAACACACACACACACACACACACACACACACACACACCTTAAATTGCTCCATCTGTACTCAGTCCCTGGACTTTTCTTCCTCTAATTGTTTCTCCTTTCTATCGACTGCCTTATTCATCTACTGTTCCACATAATGAGAGATAAGTCGCTTCACGCCATCAAGCACCTTTCCCATTTGTCTTGCACGCTAACACACATGCACTCATATATATCTGTGTACAAACACACATCCTTCCCCCCACACACACACACATGAGACACATCCGTACGCACGCAGCATTGGGCCTAGGGCCTACTGTATGGCACTCTTATCTGCAACGCACAGACTTAGCATTATGCCATCAACAAGCTGGTGTCTCCTAGACGTCACCGCCGCACTGATCTCCTCTCAGGTTGGACTTCTTCTCCCCTTTTCTAAATTGACGTTAATTTAGCATTGCTAATCAAATGGGATGGTGTCTTTTTTTTAATAAATCGCCAAATTCGCTCAATGTCAGAGGTCCTTTTCCACACTGGCAATATTGTCTCTTTTTTCCTTTTAATTTGCTGCTCATGTATGCTATGAATATCCCCATGCTGTGCATAATGTAATTAAGTATGACCAATGCTGTGCGGGCAGCCGTCCCAGAGCCAGTCAGTTGACTAACTCAAAATATAAAAACCTTATGAACTGCCACTGCTTTGCCTTTCTGTCACTGAGCTCTTGTGGCAGTGACACCAGCTGCATTTAGCTGAAAAGCTATGTTGTAAGTTGCGATTTAAGACGGTATTTGTCTGAACTTGATATGTATTTCACACAAATATGGCAGTTAAAAGCATCTACTAGATAAATGTAATGTATTATGTGGCTTTGTGTAATGCATTTCATCCTAATCTCGGCTACTTTTGGCTCAGCTTTAGCACTGACAAACACAGTGTGGGCCAGACAAAAATCCGGCCCAAAAGTCATCAGCCAGGTTTAACACAGGTTGTGTTGGCACAAGTTTGCTCCATTTTTAGACACTTGTCAACCTAATCAGGGCTATTTTTGGCAGTTACGGCCTTGACAAATGTATTAAAGGCCAGACATGGGCAAACATGTTGCAGAAGGCATTGTGTGGACCAGAGGTGGCTCAAAAGTCACGGTACACCTCACATCTGGCCCATAAAAGGTGGACTTGGAGCTGCCACTCACCCTGAGTTGGTGCCATCACCCGAGGCCAAATTTGGGCCATGCTCTGTCTGTAGCAACATTTCAAACACGACATAAATTTGGCGCACAAAGTTCAACTGTTTTGATGATAAAACAGCTCCTGTTGCTCAAGAAAATAATTTCAAAATACAAAGCTAAAGTTCACCGGAACACTGTGGGAAACACGAAGCTGCTGCTTGCTGTAAAAGAGAAGGGATATGCTGATATATGTGATCCTGGTCATATCTGGCAGTTTATTGTTTAGACTTTTTCCTAAATAGCTTGGAAGTCATGTTTGCAGATTAGTGTAGGTTTGCGTTCTTGAACATTTTGACAATCTTGCAGAATTTGAAACTTCGACACTGTTTCATCTGAGGGAGAAAGCAGAGCAAGTGTCACAGTGTAACAGCTCAAGAATCCCAAAAGGAAACAGCTGCATGGACAGGCTGAAGTGTTTCTCTGTGTGTGTGTGTGTGTGTGTGTGTGTGTGTGTGTATATGTGTGTGTTTGATACAGGCCTGCATATTGCCAGCATGTGTTTTCCCATAGTTTCCCAAAGCCCCTGTGTGATTACATGTTCGGGGCAACATGTTTGCATAAGAACAGCAAAGATTGCACCAGACATTTTGCAAGGTTTGGGGTAATGCCTGGAAGTAGGGTTGTTTTTAAGGAACATCCTGCCAGGTGTAGTCTTTGGGGTTGGAAAGACAGTGTCTTCCAGTCTTGTCAGCTGTTCTGTCATTCCAAACAAGACTCGGGAGAGATTTGGGAGGTGATGACTTAAGGGAATAAAGCACCTCGGAATAAAGTGGCACTCTCCTCCTGGGTGATTTGGGGGAATTGCTTCTCAGGGTGACAAATGATTAGCCGTTATCTTGGACAGGATTTGATTCCTACAAGCAGGAAGGCAAGTCAGCTGACTGTCAGTTGCCCGGCGGACGGACTGCGCTGAGTCAGGTAACTCCACAGGAGGATACAAGGGCGTGCTCACAGGAAATGAAGTTGCCAGCCATGGCAATCCCCTCCTCCTTCTCCTTCCTCCCTCTACGAGGGCCCCTCCAGGACAAAACCTAATCCGCTCTGTCAGGGGCAGATTACGACTTTGTTTAATTGGAGATGGGCTTCGCTGACAATTGGGCCTGTTGTTGCTCAGTGGTGCAGGTGTTTTGCTGGTGCTTTTCATCATCATCCAGCAATGACTCTTAGTTCTCTTATTCTCTAGACTCTTGGAATAGCTCACTGAATTACAAGGTTTTAGGAAGACTGATATCTGTGACCCTCACTGGAAGGATCAGATAAATGTTCAAGCTCTTGAAAACCTTCAAATCATTTGAAATCATCGTAAATGCTGAGGTGAACTGACGTTGCCTCTCTTCCCTTTATAGCGAGCCCTAATAAAGAGGGTTGATTCTGTGTAAGGATTCTGACGCATTAATCGCCGGGTAGACTTCAAGCCTTTGTCCATCTAATGGCTCTTTGGCACCTTGGATTCCTGCTGGAAGCCAATTTGTTGCACTGACATTGAGGCGGTGTAGCGGCTCAGCAGCGGCGGCCACATTCGGTGAGAAGAGTCAAGGTGTTAAAGCTTGATTGGTTCCTCTCTGTGGTGCAACGGGCGGCTGATTGTCACCCCATGAACACATGTTTCTCAAATGGGAAAATGTGTAGACATTGTCCTCCTTTGCACCTCGCCGTGCCCTGCACAGATAAGAGAATTTGAGAGTTGTAGTCACATTAGAGGAAGAGCTTGAGAGGAGGGAGAAAAATGTCTGAGCTGAAATATTCCTGTGTCGCAAGAGTAAATAAGTTCTCCCCATGCCAGCGAAGCCCCATGGGATCAATTAGCTGCCCATTACCATAGATACAGAGAGTTTCTTACGCAACAGCTTGCTTCAAAATTTGAGTGGAGGGTGGGTGGAGAGGAGAAGAGGGGGAAAAATGTTTAAGGATCTTGTCAAACCTCACCTCTGGCTTGAACAAGCGTGGCGGGAGGCTCTGGAACGTCGTCCAGGTCACGAAAACAACATGAAAACGTCTCTGTCAGCCACTCTGTTTTCATTACCTGAAACAACAAACAGTGTAGAAAAAAATAGGAGACGAGGAAGGAAAGAGTGAGTGCTCCCTTGGGGCGCCGTTTACTTCCTGTGCAGATGAGGAGATAGGTGAAAAAGGACTACTTGGCTCCTGAGATTGGGTTAAGATTCTCACTCTTCTCTGTCCTTTCTCTCTCGCATTTGCGCTTTTTCATCTTTTATGAGTCCCAACTTTTTCATCCAAAATACCCTCAGATACTCAAGAACCCCTTAATTCAAAAATCCTCACCTGAACTCATCTTTAAACTGGTTCTGGATTAATTCCACCTTAACATTTGCTCTGAGGGATTACATTCAGCTTTACAATTTTAATCACTCATTCATCCACTACTTTTACTACTTCATTAGCAGTTATTAATTTTGTTTAGTCACACATTTTAACCACTTATCTATTATCTTTTGTTTGTTTAGCCTTTTATTTTATACATTTATCTTGCTATTTCAACAGTTACTCCATACTTTAGCTAACAATTTCAACTAGTGGCTGTGATAAAATCAGCTAATTCATATTTTTAGTTGTCAGTGCCACATGTTAGCTAGGAAAGAAAATTCAACCATAAATCCATTTTTCAGGTAACAATTTTAAATGCTAGCTGTAACTATTAGCAGCTATTTTAAACTTTTCACTCTTTCTTTTATCTTGCTGTTTCAACCAATTATCCATATTTATCTGTTTGTTCTATTAGCTAACAAATTCAACAATAATTTTCGCTTGCTATTTCAACATTTTATTCACTTTTTGACAATTATTTTTACTTATCCAGCTGTTTTAGCTAACACTTTAAACCTTACGGTCAGCTAAGTAACTTTCAACTTTGTTTCTAAAGCTTTAGCTTTTAAAAACATGTCAGCTTTTAATCTATACTTTTAGCTAATGCCAGCTGTTATCTATGAAAACATTTCTACTGCTAATCTATAGTTTTAGCTGATCATTTTAACTACTAGCTATACTGTTATCTAAAAATTTCCAGCTTTTTTTCATACTGTTGGCTTATTACCGAAAGCAAGAATTTTAACTTGCTATTTCAATTATTGTTTACTTTCTGAGCACTCGATAACTATAGTATCTGCAACTTTCAGGTTTAGCATTTTGTTCCCTTCATGTCCATATTAATGTTTATTTTGAAAAACAATCTGCTAGGGTTAGGTGTTTGATTATGCACTGGGTCCTCCAGGGCTAAAGGTTCAACTCTCCAGGAGCAACAATGCCAGACTACCAGTCCAACTCCCGCTGGTGTCACCAATGCTAAAATTGTATGCAGTAAAAGTGCTTTGGAAAAAAATGTCCACCAACTGGCTCACGCTATGTTAACTACACTTGAGGGAATTGTCCCGCAATAACAACCACCCACTGGAGGTTCTGCATGAATCCTCCTCTCCAACCACAGGGAAGAGAGCATTGTTTGGCGGCCCCCACCCTTGCTGGCCTGAGGTTGTTGATATTTTAACTAAGGTGATGATAGCCTTGGTTGTTTTCCTCTGAGGGGCGTTCCCTATCCCAAACCCCCGTCTTGTCTCCTATCTCACTCCCTTCATGGGAGCTCAACTTTTCCAACTTCTTCTCTGTGATTTATGACCTCTCCATCAGATACGTCCCACGGGCCCTCCCCCGGTGCACACATAGCCCTGCCACAGCGACTCCTGACTAAAATGGATTAGGTACAGTTATCCACAAATGGATTCTTGACTACCTCCATCCTGTTAGCCAAGATGTCGCCTGGTTTGATTGCAAAGGTGGAGTGGGCCTGAGCGGCTTGCTCTGATCCGTGGCGTCTCTGTTTGCCCACCGTAATTACCTGTTTTGAATGAGTTAATAGCCATAGGAAACCCGTTTGCCGGGGATAAAAGGGACAGTATCTGGCGTTCAAAGCAATGAGAGGTTTTTAGCCGCACTGGGGTGTGCGTATATGTGTGTGGGAGGGGGATACTTTTCCTTTATGCACTCTCGAAAGGGAAGAAAAAAGTTTCCTTATCAGGTATGTACTTAAAAGGATCCCACTGCTGGAAGCGCACTGTCTTGGGGGGAAAGCAGAGAGAAAGATGAAAGGCTTTTGTTAAAAGTGACGCTTGGCCCAGGTTTCCTGTGCCTTGCCTAGACTCCCCTGTCCCTCCCCGCCTGAGTGCTCGGCTCTCTTCCTCCCACTTTTGCCTTCTCTGCCTCGCAAAGCTGTCTTTGAGGGGGGAAAAGTAAACCCTTCTTGCCACCTGCCGGTGTTAGATTAAATACCGAGATGGCGACAGGAAAAAGGCAGGGAGGAAAAACAAAAAAAAAAGAGAAAAAAAAAGAAAGTGCCTGCCTGCTTAGCTGGCTGGCTGAGCTGCGGTGAGGGATGTTGGAGGAGAGTTATCAGGTTGGCGATGGAAACTGCCAGTTAGTCAGCAAGACTCCCAATCCGGTGTAGTCCAAACATGCCGCCGCGGGTTTTCGATGACACGGTAATCTGTCCCAGGGAGTTCAGGGTTGATCTAAAGAAGAGGGCTCATCTTTTTTCCTCCTTATCACACCGACATAGCAAACTGGAGGTGCCTAAGGCCAGCGACACAATAACAAGAGAATAAAATGATCTTCTTGAGGAAGGCTGTATTGAGTTCATTTTTCATGGCTGAACTATGTGTGTGTGAGCAGGGCGATCGGTGGTCGTGGTGGGGCTTTAATTCACTGATAAATACAGACTTACCAGGAGTATTAGAACACATTTCCTCTCATTTGAAATCATTTGCCTCTTACACAGGAAAAATAAAAATTATATGACTTCCGGGAGCTGTGGAGATCAGACTCTGGTGAGCTAATCTAGGGCCTTCTTGGGCACGGTTTGTGAGGGGAAATATCAGGAAACAATAAGACTCAGATCTAAGATGTCTCTGTTTTTCTGCCTGAATAATCAGAACTGCTGAGAAAAATGCTCGGTGACAGTGCCCTGGCAGGTTTGTAAGCATCTCACGAGGGAGAGGGGGAAAAAAAAAAAAGCAGCCGGGGCTATGCATCCTAGAAATGAGCCTCAGTGAGCACTATAATGTGTTTAACTTGTAAACCAGCACGGGTGACAGATTACGGGCGGTCCGGGGAGTGTGGCGAGGAGCCGCCGTCTCAGCCGCTCACCTTTTGCCTCTACATCTGTCCTGCTAATGGGCTTCGCTTCCACACTTCCCTGCCGTTACAGAGCTGGCTCCTAAAATCCTCAGGCGAAGCTCTCATTCCATTTCCCAATTAGACGCGAGGGCATGATTAGTTTATTAGCAGTAGCAAAAGCTCTGGCGAATGTGTTTGCGGATTCTTAGCCGTTAATGAGCAAATTCAAACCCTATTGAACGGACGCAGGAGGGGGCGGGTGTACGCGTGCACAGTCGGCTAATAATAGCGTCCCAAAGACAAAAGATGGAGGAAATAGCATTATAGGAAGAGAAGGTGGAAAGGGGGGGGGGTAAAACAATGGAGGCCTACCGGCGCTCTTAATGGCATGCTCTTTCATTTTGAAAATTGTTTCCCTTTTGGAATTATATATGCTCGCCATCCTCTCCTTCAGGGTTTGGCAAAGCGTATATACACATTCTCTTCTTCCACTAACACCAGGGAGCGGAGTCAGGTCTGGAAGCACAGGAGACAGTAGTTCCACCTGTGGGAAATGAACTCCAGTGCAACCCCTCCTTTGTTTTCCCTCTGCCTTGGCAGGCTTAACCACCTCCTTTACAAGCCAGGTAAATTGTTCATTAGGGCCGAGGTAAAAAGGGGGTGTGGGGGGTTGGGGTGGGGGTGGGAGGGCTTTCTTTCTTTTTTTTTCTGCTTTTTCCTCGCACAGCGACCAAGAAGTGCGAAGAACAAACAAGTCGGAGCATTTGTTCGACGGTGTAATCTACACATCAATTATCCTGCCGAGCTAATTAGCACCTCTGCATACCCCAGGTACCTGAGCACTCACACATGCTCGCCTCTTTCAAGCCACTGATCAA
>VUQS01019566.1:2941-35074 GCA_015108495.1 Heterochromis multidens
TAGGAGAATCAAAAAAAAAAAAAAATAAAAAAAAAATGCAAATAAAAAAAAAAAAAAAAAAAAAAAAAAAAAAAAGGAAAACAATCTGCCCTTTGAATTAATAATGCAAGTCTGCAACCTCAAGACAGCAATATCAATTTACAACTTTAGAACGTGAAGTGAAACATTTTTGCTAAGGCAATTTCACTGGTCACTGAAACTAAACAATGAAAACATCACATTTTTTAAGAGATATTTTGGTGGTTCTGGCTCAAAAAGATTGTTCATCATGGTTTACCCACCATCAAAAAGTGTAGCTTTCAGAAGCTTTCATTCCTTACCCACAGCTACAGAGTTAAGAAGCCATACCAGCATCAGTGCCGTCAAACACCTGTGATACCTAACATTCAGTGCAGTTCATCAGACTGCCAGCTGGGTAAAATGCCATAACATGTCAAATTAGGCACATAATGGAAATACAAGTGCATGCCCACATTTAAACTGCTCAATCAAAGGAAAGAAAAAGTAAGTGAACTCACTGATAACAAGGAGATACTATGCTCTACACGCTTGGTCTTAAATCATCTTGGTCATTGATTATCGATATGGAGACATGCAAAGTCGTGACTCAGAATTGAGAGGTCTTTGCTGCAAATTGCACAGAGACAACAGAGAAGTTGGGGAATTTTTACTATGACACCTTTTAGATCTGACATCTAAAAGGTGTCAGATCTTTTAGTTTATGAGGTTATGAACCTTTACAGGATAGTGACTGAAAGCATAGCTGTTCTTTGGCAGTGAACATCTATGGGATACATAAATGACAAAAGAGAAATATACATGTTCATAGTGCTAAAATAGCACAAGAACACAGTTTTAGTTTTGACTTCTATTGTATGTTTTGTATTTCTTTTCCTTTTATGTTTTTATTTACAACCCCAATTCCAAAACTGTTGGGATGCTGTGTAAAAGGTAAATTAAAAACAAAATGTAAATCTCATAAACCCATTTTTTATTCACAATAGAAACCATGTCAAATGTTCAAACTGAAAAAAATGTACTGTTTTAAGAAAACTACTGGCTCATTTTGAATATGATGGCAGCAGCACATCTCAAAAAAGCTGCGATATGACCGTATTTACCGCTGTGTAGCATCCCCTCTTCTTTTAACAACACTGTATAAACATCTGGGAACTGAGGAGATGAGTTGCTGGACTTTTGGGAGAGGAACATTGTCCCATTCTCGTCTGATAGAGGATGGCAGGATCTACTAAACAGTCCTGGCTCTTCTTTTTCATATTTTTTTGTTTCATGATGTGGCAAATGTTTTCAATTGATGAAAAGTCTGCACTGCAGGCCAGCCAGTTAAGCACCCGGCCCTTTCTACTACAAAGCCATGCTGTTGTAACAGATGCAGTATGCGGTTTAGGATTGTCTTCTTTTTCAGGCTTTGTAGGAGCATATCCTGATCTAAAACCTGTATATATAGTGTTGTGAAAAAGTATTTTCCCCTTCCTGACTTCCTATTTTTTGCATATTTGTCGCACAACCAATTTTAATATTAGACAAAGATAACCCAAGTTAATACAATGTATATGTTGATCTAAAACCTGTATATATCTTTCAGCATTGATGGTGTCTTTCCAAATGTGCAAGCTGACAATTCTATAGGCAGTAGTGCACCCCCATACCATCAGAGATGCAGGCTTTTTAAGTGAGCACTAATAACAAGCTTTGTCTGACTAGAGAACAGTTTTCCATTTTGCCTCAGTGTATTTTAAAAGAGCTTTGGCCCAAAGAAGATGGCGGTGTTTTTGGTGCTGATGATCAAATGTAAAATCAGACATTTACTCAGTTTGATGGTCTGGAGCATTCATGTGTGTATACGAACACAATGCCACAGTCTTCCCAGGAGTGGACGTCCCACAAAAGTCCCCCCAAGAACAGAACTTGCAATGCTCAGAGAAATTGCAAAAAAACCCAGACTCTCACAATCTCAGACTCTACAGGCATCAGTTAGCATGTTAGACTGAACAAGTATGGCATATTTGGAAGGACTGCCAGGAGAAAGCCTTTTCTCTCTAAAAAGAACATGGCATCATGGCTTAAATTTACAAAGTTACATCTCAACAAACCACAAGACCTGTGGAATAATATCCTTGGGACAGACTAGACCAAAGTGGAGATGTTTGGCCATAATGCACAGCACACCGTTTGGAGAAAATCTGACAACATATCAGCACAAACACCTCATACCAACTGTCAAGCACGGTGGTGGAGGGGTAATGATTTGGGCAGGACCATCAACTCCTCTGTATGCCAAAGTATTCTAGAGTCCAGTGTAATGCCATCTGTCCAACAACTAAACCTTTACTGAAATTGGGTCATGCAACAGGACAATGATTCCAAGAACACCATCAAATCTACAACAGGATACCTGAAAAAGAAAAAGTACTGCAATGGCCCAGTAACAAGACTCTATGCAATTTTCACAGGATCGCATAGAGTCCTGTGAAAACTCGTTCATGTGACTGCATGTTTTCGACGAAACAAGATTTAATCTTTTTTTCTATTAAAACTATACGCCCTTCTAATGAGGACTATATGTGCAAGAAAACACCAATAACAAGGTTACTATCCATTGTTTTCAACTCCTCCCCGTGCCCACATTTTATTAAACTAGAACTAAACAAAAATAAAAACTAAACTGAAACAAGCAAACCCACTCCAGAAACTAACTGAAACTAAACTGAAATGACAACAAAACCTCAAAATGAAATAGAAATAAAAGCTAAAATAACTCTGCTGTTCACCAACAAACACTTCTAATCAGGTGTTTTAGTTAATGTAAAAAAAAAAAGCTACTAGCTAAACAGCTGAACCAGTCAACAAACAAAGGAGAACATGCTTTCACTTCATTTCAAAAGTGAGAGACGATATAACACTTATTAAACTGTCAAAGTCCCCCTCTCCCAAAAAAATAAATAAATAAAGCAGTCAGTGTACAAAATAGCAGGTAACGGAGCACTTCCAGCTCTATAAGATACAACCGAATGCTTCATAATTGTTATTGATTGTCCTTGTAAAGGCAGGATGTGTGAAATGGGTTCCATGTCTTTCTTGATACAAAATGCCAACATGTCTGTGATTTTCTTCTACTGTTGCCCTGTCTTCTGATGACAATACTGAAAATAAAGTAAAGCTTTTTACTGCCAGTTTTGGAAGTTAGGACAGAAGACACATACAGATGCACTGCTATTATTCCACTGCTTGCTTTTATTGCAGATGCTGGACCAGCTTTTAGGTGCAGTGTCTGACTGACATTCAGGCTCACATATGTGACCTTCTCACTGCAACCATCTTCTACATCTAGCAGCATAATTGTTTGACAGTAAAAGTATCTAACTTTGAATGAATCTGATTAGTTCAACTTACCACTCTGTCCAGTTTCACTAAATTTAAAAATATGGTTTAGTGATTTTGATGATATATCTAACGTGTGCCCAGGAATCAAACTTAGAGTGAGGTTGTTGTTAGCTGCTGTCCTTTTCAGTCCGGTTCTATTATGACATATATACACAGATCAAAGGGGACTTATTTCACAAGACCTACCTACTTTCTGGCATTTTCAATATCACACTGCTGACGGGAGTAGAGGCAATCAAAGGAGGGCACCAAAACTGCAGCCGACAGCGCTCTGAGCCCAAAAAGTTGCACAAAGTAAATATGAAATGGTATTTTAGTGCAGCAGAAAGCACTGCTGAAGAAGTCAGCTTACAAGGTCACTTTCTTCAGGGAGAAAATACTTGCTCACTTCTTGTGATACAACAACAAAGTAGTAATTACATCACACAGCTTTTCTGCCCTTTGATGTGTGTAAAGCTGTAGATAGTAATATTTTTTCAGCAGAACTGTTTCTAAGAAGGCTTGTCTTAGCAACACCCTAGGCAGAGCTGCAGAAGTCCCTTTGCTAATATTTAATATTTTATACTGTGAGCTTGCTTCATCTTGTTCCCACCTCGTCTCCTTATTCTCCCTCCCACCCTCAATTCTCATGCTCAGTAGCCAACCAGGGATTACGCTGGCCTCTTTTGTGTGGCCAGTGGAGCGTCTGGCTCGCACAGCTTCAGTAAAAACCCTATCTCCTGGCTGCTGCAGCAGGATTTCTGGTCAGAGCACAATGTTGCACTCCCGCCAAGAAAAAGCTGGCTTTGTTGTGTATCGCATACTATTAAAACTCATGGTATAATGCTGCAATCGCCAAGGGACAGGTTGGCTGTGTCTAGATTTTTTTGAAGGCAGGGGATGAAGCTGAAGGCACCACACAGGTTTTCAATTCTGCAATGAAATTTTAGGATATTCTGCTCATTCTCAAGTTTCATTCTGACTGTTTATTGTGAGCTGACCTTGATCAGACAGGAAATCCAGCATGGTCTGCAACAGGAAGGACAGGTGGCGTACAGACAGGGCCGGGTTGCCCATGCGGCGGGAGGCATAAACTAGTTCATGCAGGAGGCGCATCTGTACAGCAGCCCAGCCTCTGTGGGTACCTGGGAGAGAGATGACAGAAAGAAAGTCAGTCTCACAAGGCTGAAAAAGCTCATTGCTGACATCTAATGTTATGCAGATATCAAATCAGTACATATATTAGTACATATGCATCAGAGACTGATCCAGATCAGCTAAAACTTTGTTGTCCCATGTCAAACATTCACATCATTATCTCCCATATTGTTCTGAGATTGTATTGAGATCTTTGTGCTGATATCTGGCTACATTGTGCTGGGTTTTATTATGCTGATGCTAATGCATTAATCTTTATCTTTTAACACATTTTCCACCCCGTCTGGATAAGCTGTTTGTAAACATATTCTAAAACATCTCTCCCCATTACTCAATAAAAGTTGTTTTTAAATCTTTGGATGATCAGCTTTAAACACAAAAGGTAAATGTCATAAAGTCAGCTAGAGTTGGGTGATAATGCTGAATCATACTGTCAGAATAAAATCAAACATATCTTGTTATCATATTCTTGTTGAAATTAATGATTTAGCAGGCTGTAACTCAATCAATCAATCCATTTTCTTCCACTTATCCAATTCAGCATTGTGATGGGGATGGAGCCTATCCCAGATGTGCATAAAAAACAGAAAGCCCTTCACATTCACATTCACACTTAGGGCCACTTTAGAATCACCCATTAACCTAACATGCATGTCTTTGGACAGTGGGAGGAAGCCCGAGTATCAAGAAAGAACCCATGCAGAGACTGGAAGAACATGCAAACTCCACACAGAAAGGCCCCAGCCAGGTCAGTGGATTCAAACCCAGGATAATCTTGCTGGCAATAGTGCAAACCACCGTGCCACCAGACTGTAACTGTAACTATTTTTAGTAATGAGAAATGTGTAATGGGAAATGACATCAAATGTTACGACTGACAACATAACACAGAGTAATTAACTACACATCTTTGTCACAGGACACATTATCCTGCTGAAAGAGGCCACAGCCATCAGGGAATACCGTTTCCATGAAAGGTGTACACGGTCTGCAACAATGCTTCGGTAGGTGGTACGTGTGAAAGTAACATCCATGGATGGCAGGACCCAAGGTTTCCCAGCAGAACATTGCCCAAAGCATCGCACTGCGTCCGCCGGCTTGCCTTCTTCCCATATTGCATCCTGGTGCCAGGTGTTCCCCAGGTAAGTGGCGCACATGCATCCGGCCATCCACGTGATGTAAAAGAAAACATGATTCATCAGACCAGACCACCTTCTTCCATTGCTCTGTGGTTTAGTTCTGATGCTCACGTGCCCATTGTTGGTGCTTTAAACGGTGGACTGCGTCTATGCGGCACCATACGCAACAAACTGTGATGCACTGTGTATTCTGACATCTGTCTATCAGAACCACCATTAACTTTTTTAGCAATTTGAGCTACAGTAGCTCGTCTGTTGGATCGGACCACACGGGTCAGCCTTCACTCCCCATGTGCATCAATGAGCCTTGCTTGCCCATGACTCTGTCACTGGTTCACCACTGTTCCTTCCTTGGACCAATTTTGATAGATACTGACCACTGCAGACCAGGAACACCCCACAAGAGCTGCAGTTTTGGAGATGCTGTGACCCAGTCGTCTAGCCATCACAGTTTGGTCCTTGTGAAACTCGATTGTGGGGCAGATTGTGGGTTATAGCCAAACAAAATGAGTGCGTGACTAAAGTAATTTGTCACAGGAAACCAAAGATCAAAGAACAAGAAATATTTTTTTAAAAATAAATAAATATTTAAATGTTGTACTTGTCCAGCTATGTTTGTGAGAGTTTTAGACTATGACAGAAATAAAACTTTGTAAAAGCTCTCTTTTTTCATAACCCTGTAAAAGCTTGTTTTGGTTAAGGACCACAAAAATAGAAGAAAAAAAAAAACATGCCTGTGTGTGTATGTGGGCCCCACCCCCTACACATAGCAGCTAGCAGTCAGTCAGCAATCGGGCAAACACTGGTAACAGGGAACAACTTATCCAAAATCTGACAACCATTCATCCAAACAAACTCCAACTCTGCCCTACACTTACTCGGGTCCCCAGTAATACACCTGCCAAGTTTCAAGCAGATTAGTCAGTTGTCGAGATACATGATGAACAGATGGACACACTGACCTACTGAGATGTCTCGAATAATTACTAAGATATTGACTTGCTCATTTTTAGCCAGATTCCTCCAACCCTGATCTTATCACAAATGTCTTGTACACAAACATAATTAGCTTAAACTAATTCACTGGGGCAATCAATTCAAAGTATCCATTTGTAAACTTTCACTCACTAACTTAGCTGCTGGTGTTTTGTTTCTGCAGAGCACCACAAGACATCTTAATAGCATTCTATCTTGACACCAACTGTTACATAAGGCCCTCAGCCCCCCACGAGATGCCCTGCTCCACTCCCAGTTGTCGACTGTTGACTCACTGAGTGGGAAAGAAAAACTAGAGGAAAGATGCGCTGGAGAGGCTGTGGGGGCCAGAGGGAGGGAAGAAGGATATTTGGTAAACACTGATGTTTCCTCAGCTTAAATACCACTTCCAGTAACATCAAATCATGCCTATGATGCTTTTCACTTATCAGCATTTTTCTACCATGGTTATTATTCATCCTGACTTCTTCTGCCATCTGAACAAACTGCAAATGCCATTCCTTCATAAGCTATTTTTTTCTGTCATGAAAACTGCACCCACTAAGCAGTCTAAAAATAGCTGACTTCCACCTGTCTGCCAAAACCAGCGCTTATCTGGAGGACAGTAATCCAAAGGACACTCCGGATTTTCTGAGCATGTTGCTCTTGCTCAAACACAAAAAATGTGTTCATTTGTGGTATTTTCAGCGCTGAACTGGAGGTGTCTGGCAATCCAATTAACACACCACCAAGATAATGAGTGTGGTGCCACAGCCAAGCAGTCACACTGTCATGCAGAAAACCTGACTTAAAAGCCACTGTACCCTCAAGCTGCCTCTGATCTACCGTGTAGGGTGATGAGATGGCACATACTGCCATTGTTCTCCTCAATTATAAGCATCTAAATTATTACAAAAAGAGAGAACTCCAAAAATTTGTTTAGCAGGATGACAACAGAGCAGTGAGAGGACAAAAGATGACAGAAAAAGGCAGTGTCCCCATTACTACTAGTAGAAAGGCGTGGTGAGAAAGGGCATATGAACCACTTACAAAGCCATTTGCTCCACTGTATCTCTCGGCACAGCAGCCTTATTGCAATGTACTATTGATCCCCATTTTCTTTCTCTTTTGAACTTGCAGCTCTACTATATTGCCTTATGAACTATCAGCTGATCCCTTCTGCTAAAAGGCTTACTTCCGTCATTTCCTACTTTCCCATCAGCCCTGTGGGAGTTGGCGTGTCAGTTGAGAGAGTATAGACAAAAAATGTAACATTACTTTGAGAAATCCAGCAACCAATTTGTGGGTTCAGCCATTTCTGCAGTGGCAAATCGTCGTGACGTGGTAATGACAGTGTCTACTGATGCCTGCTGAAAGTAACGCAGCATGAGTAGTTTGACTAAAAATGTTCCAGCCTCAGTTACTAATGAAGATACTCGTTATGAACAGCCAAGGTATTGTAAAATGTTACATTTTAAGCAATGCCACTGTTAGTTGAGTTCATTCATTCTGTGTGACCAAGCAGCAACCACTGGGACTGAAAAAATGATCAGAATCACAGAACTTGACCTTTTCACCGTGTTTGTGCTCTTGGTGCCTTTTGGAGCATTTTGATGGAATTATCTTTTATTAAATTATCTGACAAATAAAAAAAAGTTGGAATACACTAGACTACCACCAAAAAGGTTTAGTACTTTAATTAGTCTGTTACTTAAAACTAATTAGTAGATATATACACACATATATTTTCTCACATATTTATTAGTTGTATAAAAGGATTACATCAGAAATATCATTAGAAGCTGATGCTGCATTATGATCAATAAATTAATCTTGAATCTTAAGGTAGGCACCTGCATACTAGCATAGACTTTATATAAAAACATACAGTGCCCTCCATAATGTTTGGGACAAAGATATCATTTTTGTAGTTTTGCCACTGTACACCACCAATTGTAAATCAAACAATTAATATGTGATTCAAGTGCAGACTTTCAGCTTTAATTCAAGGGGCTTTACAAACATTTTGCATGAACTGTTCAAGAATTACAGCCATTTTTATATACAATCTCCATTTTCAGAGGTTTGAAATTAATGGCACAAGCTAACATAAATTTAAATATAAAAACTCTTTTCAATACTTGGATGAAAAAACTTTGCAGTCAATGACTTCCTGAAGATTGGAACCCAAGGACATCACCAAATGTTGTGTTTCCTCCCTTGAGTCACTCTGCTAGACCTTTACTGCAGCCACTTTCAGTTGCTGCTTATTTGTGGGTTTTTCTACATTCAGTTTTATTTTTAAAAATGGAAAAGCATGCCCTGTTGGGTTGAGATCAGGCAAAAACGCTCAGCTTTAGGATACAAGACGAGATTTCACAAACCAATCACTGACGTTCCCAGTGGTTATGTATCATCTTTTATGCAGTAGTAGTTTTTTAATGCAGTAGCATTTGTATGTACTGTTCTTCTCTAAGTCTAGTTAAGGCAGCTTATGTGTCTAACTGTATAAGATTATTCTATTTTAAGTGAAACACAAACCCACTTATCGTGACCTTATACACTGAATGCTGACTTAAATAACTTTATCAAGTGGATAAAGTTGTACATAAATATTGCTGTCTCATCTGAAAATTTTAATGGAATAATGGAATAATTCATAGATTTTATTTGACTCCCAGGAAATGCTCCGTAGTTCCACCTATATTATTGAGTTATATAATGAAATGGAGACTTGTGCACAGGATTTCTGTTTGTCCTTTACTTTTCAATGATTTGCTCTATCCCCAAAGATTTCTACTTTTAGGTCTGACAAATGCCAAACAGTAAACTTTATATCTGATATATAAGCAAAGAAAAGAAGGAGAAAGAGAACTGCTGGATTGTATAGACAGGACTCTGCAAGGAGCTTAAACACTTCAGATGTTTAAATTCATCATGCAGTATCATCAGGGAGGTGTCTGATCTGTCCCAGATTGATTCTGCACCAACAGATGGTATAGCCCCCACAGAGCTTGGATCTTAACATCATGGAGTCAGTGTGGGATTACATGCAGTGACAGAATTGACAGAACTGAGAAAGCTTGAATCCACAAAAGAACTGGGGGAAGATCTCCAAAATGACTGGCACAAGTTATTTTAAAAAGCTCATTTTTGAAGGACAAACTTCATTTTTGTTGCTAAAGTGGATTATTAGAATTGTTAGAACTTGAAAGTTAAGGGTCTACATAGGCAATTTTTTCAGTTTATTTTTATTTGCAAAGGCCCATTTTTCTATCTTGTTCATCCAAAACCGCGAAGCTACCTTTAACTAAACATGAAACGTGTGTTTTTTATTCTTTTATGTTGGCACTAAATACTGTATTTGAGCACAACATTCTGTATTTAAACTAACTGGAAGATGCATACTTTAAATACTTTTTTAAACACAAATATAATAATTAGTTATTTGAAAATAGAAATTATCTGTTAATTTTATGAGGCTAACAGCACAAGGAATAAAAACAGAAATTAAACCTCTTGATCTCAGGAACACTTTTCAAGTCACTAGTATCTGACAGCACTGTAGGATACATGTGTGCCAAAGACTCCTTTTAAAATTATTTAACTGTAAGATCATTGAACCAGATACCCTACTGACACTTAGTGACACTGTACCTTGCAACAGTGCAAAAACCAAGCTCACTGATTGTGTGAGTGCTTCATCAGGATGTTCCTGCCTCATAGGAAACGATTTCACTACCAAGGAACATACACACGTGTGGGTCTCATGTAATATAATTACATAATTTTATGTAGTATAATTACATAAAATATAAATTATGACAACATTTCAGTTTAAAGCTTCACTAGGTAGAAATCTAGGGAAGGAGAGGGGGAAAAAAAACAAGTCTGAAAATTAAAAAGTCCTCTGTCAGCAGCTCTCATCTCTTTATTCTAAGCCCCTCCCACCAGCAGATCAGGGGGTCTGCATGTTCTTTGTATGTGCTAAAAGTAAGCTAATATTTGGCTCCATGCAGGATTGTAACTCTGTTCTCGTTGGTATAAGTCCTTTGGTCAACCCATTTGACCACTAAAATTTAGCTCTGCATGGACTCTTTTTCTCTCCTTATGCAACTCTATACTGCTCACCTGATTTGATCTAAAGAGAGCTGTGATTGGTCAAAGTCTCCTGTTATGGGCTAGACATATATGAAGAGAGTCCAGTTCTCTTTCAGACCACCTGAATTACATTTTACTGAAATGTTATCATGGATTTTTGTCCAATAATGCCAAAAACATGCTACCTACTGCAGCTCTAAGCACAAGCATTTGACCTAAAACATGCAGCTTGTTTCTGTCCACCCTTTACAAAGGAAAAAAGGCCAAAGATTAACAGCTTATCAGAGAAAAATCTTCTCTCACCACATCTCTTGAATAGCAATCACAAGATAGAACACAGATGTCCCTGAACTTTTCTGTACCCGGTATTCTTTTGTATGGCCAATGCTTGCCACTGAGAGGCTGTGGCGCATGGGTCAAGAGTCTGTAGGAGAAAGAGGTTTATCAGGGGAGGCCTTACAGAGTGGTCTACAAAAGCCCAGGTCAGGTCTCACCCATGACTCTTTTTGAACAAAGTGTTGGCTTGAATGCAGAATACCCTGAAAGACTGCTCTTGAAAAGAGACAAAGCTGGTAGTGAAATGAAGTAAGACTCTTCATCAGCTTAATCTATTAAATATGTTGACACTGCTGTTAATCACATACTCTGCATCCTGTGAGAGGGCACAGCATTCAGAGATTGAGAAAAGACTGATTCAGAGAGAATTACTCCTTTTCACTGATATAAAATCAGCACTTCTGGCTTGCGACCCTTAAACATAAATAACGGAATCTAACTATAGCCGTTTTCACACATTAACTCCCTGTTACCCTTTCTCACATGTAGCACGCAACAGGAGATAGTCCACTTCAAACACACTTCTCACTATTGAAGATATTCTATCTGGTTTAGGAGAGGGTGCTGCCAGGATAAAGTGTACAGGGGGTATTAGACATGGAACCCACTCGCTCACTAGGAGCAAGATTTACAGTGTGCCCCAACTCAAAACCCTCTTTAGGTGTTAAAAACCCGCTGTATGTATTTACTAAAGAGGAGCACTGTCAGCTTGCAACTGAAAGGCATGGACACAAGTATTTTTGCAACTGGCCTTATTGCATATGCATTTGTAGGAATTTCCTTTTTTGGAGTGCAAAATTTGGGGAGTCAATGAATCATACAAACATGATTCACTGAAGTTTGTGGCACACAATTTACTGCAACTGTGCTAAATTTAACACTGAAAAAGCCCGTCTTATTTTGCACCTGATGTGGTCAGGATAATTGCTGTTAGGAGTGTTAATTTATTTGTAATGAGAGGGGAAGAGTTTATCAGAACAAGTGCATAATTGGCACCAGCGGATGGCTCAAAGCTGCGAGCACAGTGTCAGAGCATTGGCTCTGTCCTGGAACTCTTCACTGAGTCCTCACCCTGCACCTCTGTTTAGAGCTGGCCTCCACATATTTCTGCTTCTCAGTAATACTTGTATTTTTATTAAACAAAGTAGAACTTAACTGAACTGAACTTTGTGAGGCGGAGATGTTTTTAAGGCAGCCAAGTTCCTTTTTACAGTGAGCTGATGAGTTTGCAGTGTTTCAGGTTTCTGCATTTCTGCACAGAGTTCGGTGCATCGTGAAAACATCTGGCACAATACCATTACCTTCATTATTATGCGATATGAGCTAGGTGCTGGCGTTAAATAATGTTTTGTCTTTTTCTACACATCCTACAAGTCAGCTGTTACAGTTTTCAGGTTTATATGGTGGAATACTTTGTAATAAGGTTACTTTTTACAGCCAGCAGAACGGTTTGTAGAGTTAAATACAGCAAAGAACTCCACGTGTTCAGATCTCAGTGAGCAACAAACAAAAGTTGCACTTCTTTGTTTGACTTTGGAGAAATCAAAAGCCCAATATTCCACACAGTCCCCAGCAACGTTACCCAGAGTTCAGACTTATATAAAAACATATCTAGCCACCTCCAGCTGCCAGAACAAAAGCGGCTAATAGTCATATAATCTCTGCCAGTGTTTTCCTTGTTTTTCTCAGTTTTGTATTCTACCAGACCAAAGCAGCATACACTCACACATAGCACTGTGCAATCAGAGCGCTCTGTCTCACTTTGAAGCGCATTTAAAATGCACCATTCTCTCACAGGACTCTCACAATTAAACTTAGATTTGAGTTTATATATAGAAACATTTGCAGTTCTGTTAAATAATATTTTAAGCTATTATGCTGAGAAATGTTAATAAGCAATAACTGCAGGCTGTATGCGTCACTTTCTGCCTTCTTGCACAACCTTAACAACCTCCAGTTTACATTTGCTACAAACAAATATATATATTAATGTTTTACAGACAGGTTCGGTATTGTGTTTCCATGATAACAACAGAAGCCCTGAGCAAATGCATGATAGCAGGCAGTAAATGAATGAGCTTCCATTATGGCTGCTTCCCCTGGTGGAAACACAAGACATTACGACTGGTTTTCCTACACACTGCTTGGGGGCGTTACCACTCGTGGCTGCACTGACTACGTCACTAGTGGGGGATGTGATGTCATTACTGTCACGAACCAGCCAAGGATCAGGCAAGGATTGGTCAGAGGAGGGCTTTTCCTGTCAGTTTAAGAGGCTGTATCATTATGTGAAAAGGTTTTGACAAAGTGAAGATGAAAGCTGTAATGGTTATTTTTAACTATTTTCTATTGTTCTATAGTAAGATGAATAATTAATAAGCAAAGCTGCAGTGTTAATTTTGACTACAAATTTTGATTTAGTTTTAGTCATAGTCTTTTGACTAAAACGTCATTTAGTTTTAGTCATAATTTCGTCATCTAAATTCTTTTAGTTTTAGTCGATTAAATATCAGAAGATTATCGTTGACTAAACCTAAAGTTGATTCAGTGACTAAAATATAAAGTGTAAAAGTTTTTCGTGTTATTACCGGTGAGAGTTTCTCCACACCGTTCACAAAGAGTCTTATTTTCCTTCAAATCAAATGTGAAATGTGTCCATATGTCTGCTCTTCTCTTCTTCTCATGCGTTCACATTTTGTCATGTTTTCATGAGAAACAGGGAGTATGGGAGTTCCCTCCACCCTGTTTGTTGGGGGCAGATCAAATTGTGCACGTCTAACTTTACTGCACACAGAGATTACTTCTGATTGGATCACTTCCAAATTCGTCCCGCCTCTCCACACAACTTAATTAGTTCTGATTGGATCTCGTCTCTCCAGAACATTTTCATCTAGTTTTTATTCATTGATGAAAGTGTCAATACATTTCATCATAGTTTGTGTCTTCACGCATTAGTTTTTATTTAGTTATCGTCTTGTTTTCGTCAGAAAAAAAAAGGTCGTTGACGAAAACTGTGACGAAAATTATTCGTCAATGAAATTAAAACTGCAAAGCTGTAGTCCTGCATCCATAATATGAGGTAAGTAGTTTGAGATGTGTCTGGGGACTGTACAAGAATGACTCATTGGTGGATTTTTTTTTTTTTTTGTTGCATATGTTCCCTTGTGAAATATTATGTCTAGATATTATTCAGCCACCATGTGACCCTGCTTACCTTTGGTGAAGTCCTTGGGATCGAGTGACAGACTGTACCCAGGTAACGTCTCCAACAGCAGCTTGTAGCAGGCTCTCCAGCCAGGCTCTGGGATGGTGGGAGCTACACACTGCATTGCAGCGACACGCTTGAAAAAAGCTGATTTTCGATGGAATCCAATCAACTCATAGAGCTCAGACAGGATACTGTAGCGCTGGATCTTCTCTTCCTCCGACAGCTGCAGGTAAAGAAACATCATTAGGTCCTTCTCCAATCAAAAATGCCTTCTTTTTTTTCACTTCACTTGGATTTTTGAGCATAACTGTGTTAATCAATACATGTGCACAGTTTGATATTAAAGGAGTGTTTTCACACTTTTCTGCTAAGGGAGGTAAATTTCTGTGCGATCATCTTGTTTAGAAAGTGTTCTTGTCACATCACGACCAATTTATAAACCAATCACGGGTCAGTATATGTCTCAGGCACAGTTTCCTGTCAGGGTATCTTTTTATCAATGTCTTCTGATGTGCCAAGAGGGCAGCATTAACATTCAAAATCCATCGATGAAACTTGATGAAAAGCCGACTTTGCCAGACGTCTAAACAACACCGAGATTTTGTTAAAAGTGAAACGCTGTCTTCTCAGGTCATAGAAGAAAAAAAAAAGGGTCTACAAAAAGATGTCCCTGGACAACTAAAGTTTGGTTCAAAACTGTTTACAGCATGAACTTACTACAGCTGATAACACCAACAATCTGATCTCAATAACACTGCTTTGAAATCTATTGATTTTGTCTTGGGGTCTACAGAGTCCTGAGTATTTATGGATGTCTTTTAAGATTAATGCTGTTATAGTTTGATTTTTATGATAAACAGATAAATATTAAACAAATGTATTATTAAAACAACAAACAAATGCACATTTTCATTTCTGAAATCTTTGAACCAAACTTAGTCTTTGTTAAAGGTACAGTCAGTCATTTTTTGAGGTTATTTAATAGCAAAAAATGAATATTGTACTCATACATTGATTAGTGTGTAATTACGTCTTCTTACAAATTGAAGCATTCTCTTAATCCATTAAAAATAAATAGGAGTGGGCACCAGTTTGTGGAAGCCGCCATGTTGCCCCACCATCTTGAATACAGTGGACATCGCCATTCCACCTAATCATGTTTTATGTATGTGGCTAGAGACCGGCCACATATGTAGTACGCCTTATAAGTTACTTTTAATTTAAAGCTCATAAATAGCATTTAACATTTGTACATTTGTATATTTTCATAATCTCTTTCTCAATATGTTTTTCTCTTCATCTGCCTTCTCCACCACTCTCTCCTCCCTCATTTACACCTCATCCTCTTCCTCCTCACCTCAAGCCTCATCTCCTGAACTGAAGTCAGGGCTCTAACACACAAGAACATGCTTATTTATTCCCGATATTGTCGCAATTACTTATTGTCAGGAGATTAGACATGTGACCTTCCCGTCTCTGGACAGCTGACAACGAGCCAGCTAAACACGTCAAGGTCAAGGTCAAAACAGCAACAACAGCTGGTTATAAGCTAACATTAATACCAGCTAATGTTAGGCTCAAGTGTCCTAAAAATCACACTTTCCCTCTGATAAACAGTTTGATTACATTCTCACATCGTATGAGAGTTTATTCACTAAGTGTCCGAGTTCAACAATGTTAGATCCACTTCAAAAGAAATTTTACTAACAGCAGCTAACAGCTGCAAAAACAGCAGCGCTTACCGACAGAAAAGTTCAGGATATCCTCAACAGCTCACCTCAGTATCGCTGTCATCGGACAGAAGTGTTCTTCACTGATTCATCAACTTGTATCGGACTCTTTCACAAAGTTTTACAGCCTCCTCCAGAGTAAATAGACATGAACAGCAAGCATATAGACAGCTGACTGACAGCCTACACTCACTATGAATACACGACGACCAGAGTTTTTGAGGTGAGTCAGGGGTAAAAACGTAAAATACTGCAAAATATTTAATTGCCAGATATCATTTTTTTTCCTGATTTATTGGTAAGTGTTGAGATTATTCAAATATGTTAAAATATAGTGTGTCCAAAAATGTTTTTATACACAAACAGTAACAGAAACACGCCGGCCTTCTATGGCCGTTATTGGATACAGTCTAAATTTAATGTTTTTGATATCTCTTGGCTGACTAAAATGTTTGTCCTACAGTGGCCACCATAGCTAGGATTATGCACTTTAACTGAGAGGGGTAAGAAAACTGAATTCAGTTGACTGTAATCTGCAAGCTACTGACATCTAGTGGTGAGATTTTACACATTGTACCTTTAAGGTGTCTTTCCAACATCAACCAAATTAAAGGGACATCTTTTTAAAGCTCTTTCAAGCTCTTTAAAGCAAGCACCAAATGGAGGTTTGGTGCTTGCAAAAAATTGTTAATACCACTTTCATCACACTGAACCACAATAATGACCCAGGGTGAAGGTTTCAAGGACAAATGTAATGTCATAAAAAAAAAACCTTAAATATTTTCACATTGCAACTGGAGAAGAAAAGGCTGTGAATCACTGTACTCAAAGGTGGCCTGGAAGAAACTTCACTGGCTGAAAATCATATGACGAGAAAAACAAATCATTAAAGGGCAAAATTCAGACACAAAAAGAAATTTATTAATCTAACGATAAAGACCTGAGACAAAAAAAAGCAACACATACTCTGAGGGCACAATATGGTGCAAGCAAGGTTCATTTTAGAGTGTCTTTTTGCTAAAGTATGACACAGTCCTGTGATTTAACTGTCCACCACAGAGCCAGTGGCCATATAAATCATCCAGTGTGTCTGGGAAAGCTTTTATTTCCTGGTGAGATTGCGTACCTGTCCCAGGTTGATGTAAACAGCATTCTGCAGGAAATCGGAGGCCTCTCTGGCCCTCTTCTGAATAGCCAGCACCCTGACTGCTTTCACACAGGCCTCCAGCTCAATGACGCCTGCGTTCTTGTACTGCGGGAGATAAGAGGAGGAGCAAGGGGGAGGAGGCTTGGTGTTAATGAATAATGAACAGTCGATGAGAGTCGCCTTGAGTTTTACAACCCACCTCATAATCAGGGAGAATGTTTTCTCATTAACATATGACCATATTCATCAGTCACCGCGAATGTGGGATGACGGAGGAATGTGATAGCTCGGATCTCCTATCGCTCCACATTCAGGAATTCCCAGCTATTACTCTGCTTCTGCTGAAAAACCTGAGCTGCTGCTGCTGCTGGTTTGCCCTTTATTTCTGTTTTCTTTTTTTCCTTCTCAAACCTCCATGTCCCTCAACTTCCTTCCACTTCCACCCTCATTGTCTTCTTATTAAAATTCAATTAATATCTGAATGGCTGTGTTGAGATGTAATTTAATTCTGAATGAACTAGTTACAGGTAAAAGGGTTGAAGGAGGTCAGTGCAAAGAGGCAATTATAATAATGAAGATAAAGCACGGGATTACTTCTGAATAGTTTGGAAGCATAATGAGCCTATTCGGCTTTCCCTAAGCATTAGAGATACTTTAATACTATTCTTGGTGACTTTGTACTGGGTACAAGTACATTCAGCTATGAATGGACCCACACAATAACTTTTCTGTGAGCAAGACTGCTTTATTGCTGACTAATAAGGTTCTAGTCCCAGTAACTACACATGCTCCCATGCTTGTCCCCATGTAGCTTCAGTGTAGCTTCAATAATAAACAGCTGCTGTCAGCATATATGGGTCTGATACTGAATACTCAAACATAGTGTTTTCTAGACTGTCTAATAACGTCAAACCAAATCAAACACTGCCCCCTGCTGAAATCAATAAATATACATAATATATACAATATATACTACACAGATATGTAGCTTACATTTCTGCATACCAGCACCTTTGGTTTTGTGTGACCATTAGTCTAAAGATTGATAGGCTATGCTAAAAAATACCCTTTATTTTCCTTAATCTGATTCACCATTCAATTCAAAGTCACAACCTATTAACCTGGAGCTCTGTGGCCTGTCCTATGAAGTTCAGCATACTCAGGATATCTTTTCCTAATCTGGCTTCATTTACCCTTCACTGACCCACCAGTCACAAGAAGGTGGTTATCAACTCTAAGTTGAACTAGGGTTACCCACATAACTAAGAGTCTGTGTTTGCAGCATGTAACCAACCACAAACAAGCACTGGTCTACTGCTATCAGAGCAGATCATTTTACAAACAATGACAAAACTACAGGATAAGAAAAATAAGAGGTTAAACACGTAATATTCACTATCAGCACGACAGCTGCTGCAGCCAAGCAGCACTGTCAGGAAACCACTGTATGTAGCTGTAGTATAAAAAAATCCACTACTTCAATGTGTAAATGTGGCTTGTAGTGTGGTCAGAAGGACGGGAAAAGCATTACATAAATACTAATAAATATAAAGCCAGGAGGGAAATCTGGCAAAAACATTCTGACCGCATAATCTAATGGACTTATCAGTATCACTGCCCAATCATTAAGGCATTGGGAGCTCTTGCTATAATTAGTATTCTGTTTTTCATTATATTAGTGTGTTGTTAGATGTATTCTTATGGCATGTAAGAGAGTTTCAGCCCTATTCTTCCCACTGCAGGCCTGGTGGTGTTAGAACTGTCTGAGTACAAAACAAATAACAGAATTCAAAGCAGTTGTAGGCTGACTTGCAAATTTCATATAAAACCAACATGCACAAGGCTTTGGTGCTCTCTGTTTTAGGATTATGCTGCTTTATAACTATAGAACAGAGAAATAACTTTAAAATTGGCTGCAGTCGGCAAGAAAAAATAAAGAAGGGGATAAAGCTCCCTCCCTCCAGAATCTGTATCTCCCATCGATAATAATCAGGGAAAGACAACGTTTTCAGATGGTCTCCAAAAACCACATACCTTCTTACTATCTGCACACCGAGACCCAAGAGATTTTCTAGGAATGGTGATACTACTTTCCAGAGAAGTGATCAGTCAGTAGGTGGTGGTTTTGTATGCACTGACCTCGTCATCTTTATATGACAGTGCAAACCGGTTAGAAGTGAAGCACTTTCATAACAGTGAAACCACATTTAACATGAAGTTACCTTGCTAAGTCTCAAACCCTGCTTCTTAGAACAGGCCTGTAGATGGTCAGACACTCATCCCATCTTTACCAACAGCCTCATTGTAAAGATAAACTAAAGCACCTTAAGAGAACAAGTGCAGCCCCAGGCAGGATTTGCTGCTTATCATGTACAATTGAAGGAGAATAAATGCTCTTAATCTGCGGAGCTTTTTTTTATTTAAAGAACAAGGTTGCCATTAGTCTGTATTTTTTGTTGCTGTCCCAAAATCTAAAAATCTCTCTTTAGGACTTTCCTACTGTGTCTGTGCTTCTCTGCCATGAGTCTATTTGTTTCTAATTAGGAAGGGAATCTTAAAAACAGGTCATAAATCCATCCATCCATCTTCCTCCACTTTTACAACTCAGGGTCGCGGGGGGATGGAGCCTGTCCCAGCTGCCATAGGGCGAGAGGCAGGGTACACCCTGGACAGGTCATCAGTCTGACGCAGGGCTAACACAGAGAGACAGACAACCATTCACACTCACATTCACATCTATGGGCAATTTTAGAATCACCAGTTAATCTAATCCAACTAACTGCATGTCTTTGGACTGTGGGAGGAAGCCGGAGCAGCCAGAGAGAACCCACGCAGACACACGGAGAACATGCAAACTCCACACAGAAAGGCCCCGGCCAGATGGTGGAGTCAAACCCAGGACCTTCTTGCTGTGAGGCAACAGTGCTAACTGTGCTAGCATTTCTGTCGGGTTCATCAAGTTTAAGACATTAAGACCTTGTTAATACCACATAGCATGCAATTTAATATCTAACATCATTTTTGGCTGAACTGTAAAAGTATGGTGGAAGATCATAGGATTATATATATATTGTATCATTTTAAATACAGAATACATAAAATGTCTAATATCTCAGCCAACATCATATGCAAGAAGATTTTATGACTAACATCACTGCCTAGACCAGGGAGGGAAAATAACTTTTTTTTACATAAGACAATAATAACTTTTAAAGCCTTTATTGAGAAAACTGAATTAAATGTTTAAGAGACACATTTAAACATTAGTGATTATTTATATGTATCATTTCCATGCCATGACAAGCAAATTTACTGACATTATCACTGGACATAATGACAGCTATTGATGGGAAAGTGTCTGGTCGTGTGCTATTGACCTTATGTTACTATAAATAGGCCGTCATATAGTAACTGTTGAGGCTGTTAAGAGACAGCACAACGTTCCTCACCAAATGCTGCCATGTGTGTTGTCAATCTGACATTTCACTTTTCAGATGGATTTGAATTTGCTGCCTGTAAATGCATCTCCATGCTGGGAAGCAACACAAGCTTCCTGAAATTAACCCCAAAATGTCCTCCAAACTTTCATAATCACAGCACATCTTTGTGTGTTGTTTTTCTTGTTTGTTTTTGTTTTTTTACAGCAGGAGAATGTGTATGTGGACTGACTCGGAGTAAACTAAAGTGGCACTTTTCATCACAGTGTCACATACTGCAACAGTTGCAGCTCACTGATATGTTTGTAATATTTTTTGGAAAACAAAAGGAGCTGCATGGCACAGATGATTATTCAGGCTTGGGATACCCAGGCAGTAAGTCAATAGAAAACATTCACTGTTAGTTTTGGTTCACTAACAATATGACATAACTACAGAATACCACGAGAAACACCAATTAGGATCTAAGACCTTCAGATATCTTTACAAGGCAGTTAATGTTCTAGCTTTTGAGATGCCTGGTTTGAGACCAGAAGGAGACACAAATCCCTGGGAGGGTTGCATCAGGAAGGGCATCCAGCATAAAAATCTGTGCCAAATGAAAATATGCAGACCATCAGCTGTGGCAACTCCTTGCAAAAAAGGGAGCAGCTGAAAGAAGCTTATTTTTAAAACTGACCTTGTTTAGTCTCTTGAAAATTCTTTTTATCTGCTTATCAGTGTTTGATTGTATTGTTAAGGAATCCGTTTGGAAATAGTCTGCACGCCGATTTGTAAATATCTTTATATTTAAGATCTAACTACAAAGGAGCTTAGAAAAATAATAATAAAATAAAATAAAAATAAAAATCAAGCAATATAATCTATTATCCTCAAGCCAACCCAACAACACCCATACTGGTTGGGTTCCTGGTTTAACAGCTGTGTAGATTTAGGTCAGTACCTTTCCATAGTAGGAGATGGCCTCTTTGTACTTCTCGATAATGTCCTCAGGACTCAGGCAGTTTTTTGCTCGTCCAATCTCAGTGCTGGTGTCTGCACTAATGCCGTTGGTTGTGAGGGCTCCTACAGTCAAAACGGGACAGTATAAGATTAGTACAGGAAAGACACCAAGAAGGCAGTCCATCACTCTGGTCTGCTACTAAAGGAAAGGAAACAGAGTGAACAAAGGAGGAAAAGAAAACTCTGTAAAGACACCCTATTGGATTCCCCAGCAGTACAAATACTTACAGACATATTAAATAAGACAGACTATTTTACAGTACTGGATTCAAATATTGCTGAAAACCCACAGAGTGATGAATCAAATGTGTTTATCCCTTTTTTCCTGTTTGAAACTACTTGACACAAGTATGAAGTGGTAAAACTTAGAATAAGATGTAAACAAATGAACGCCCACAGCCACAAGTAAACTTATCTGTAATGTTTTAAATGAAACTGCAAAGGGCCTCTCTTAGCCAAATCTGATTAGAATACACATTCATCTGAGTGTGTGTCAGAAATAGGGCAACACTGTGATGCTGTCACTAGGACATGTATACAGTGTGATGCTGAATTGCACCTTTTCATGGTCAAATGTCATCTGCAGCATGATAAAGGGGTAATGATTGTACAGAGCAACACAAAGGGTATTTTTTGAGACAGTGAAGTTACAAATATACACAAAATATAACATAAATATACTTGCTAATCTAGTGACAGATTCAGCAACAGTGAGCGTTTAATAAGCAGGAAGTCAAAGTATACACTAATGGTGTTTGACTGCCCCCTGCTGGTGCAGCAACAGGGCTACATAATCTTGTCTTCAAAGAGAAATATTCTAGTATCTAATTGCTTTAAATGATTTTGATAGGGTTAAATGGCTTTTGTTCCATAATCAAGAATAAGATACAAGTTGGTATTATTAATGGGTCAATAAATAAGAAATGGAAGCAACTGAGAGAGGCCATTTAAAGATTTGGTGACTAAAAGTGCAGCTGTGAGAAAAACAGGTAAATAAGTACTTTAAAAAATAGTGAAAGCAAACACAGGAGAAGATCTGTCATAGAAGTGGAAAAAAACCATCAGGTGATTTGTTAAATAAACCATATAAATCAAGGTGGTGATGATGCAGGGTGAAGAGTGATATCAAATGGATGCACATGTGACCACAAGCAAGCAGGCAAACTGTTGTTCAGAAGAGCTAAGTTGGTTATACATTCCATACCTGGGTCAATGAGAACCTCCTGAGCCCCTACAGACAGAGAGAGAGAATGCAGATTCACTCCATGACGCAGGGAGCAATGTTAGCAGTGTTAGTCCCAACAATTTCCATGAATTTCAATGGTTTGCCATGAAACACTCTGAGCATGTAGCTCTATTGTAAATTATTCCCCCCCAAAAAAACAAAAACAAAAAATGTTTACTCACACTGGCAGGTGATCAGTCAATCAACATGCTATTAATTGATGACAATTTTAAGATTAATAATGTGTGGTGAATAAAACTTTGTGTATCGAAACATTTACTTGCACTGCTGCCACTCTGACTCATTGCTAACTATATTTGCATTTCTCATTTTCTGTGTTTAACTCTATATTCAACTACATAAGAGGTTCTTTTACATCACACATGTTACATTTTATATTAAATGTACTACTATCTAAACTATATATGGGGGTGGATCCAATTTCACTGAAACTGTGTGAAAGACCGAATAGGTAACGGTACTAAAAACCAGAGTTTAAGAAAAAAAGTCACAGACACAATGTTGTGCATTTACACAACTAAACAAAATAATTTTTAAAAATAGTATGTTTTACTCTTTGTTCATTAGGCAAAATGTGTAAACTCTGGCACTGGTGCAAAAGTAACTGAGAAAGGAATGAGAGTCAAATGTCTTCACAAAGTGTTGCATTTGAATCCTGTTTGGAATTTCAGTAATCCTCCTCCCTATCACAATAAATAAACAAAAATTATTAATGAAACTAATAAACCCAAACTAATCATCTTTAAAAAAAAAAAAAAAAAATAAAAAAAAAATAAAAAAACAAAAATAATCAACTTTAAAAAAAAAAAAAAAAATTATAAAACTGAAAAGAACAATTCCACTATATATTAAGATCACGATTATTTGTCATGATTATTCACTCATTTTAGTGCCAAAATCATAAACACTGCATTTACATCAATGCAGTGTGACATTCTTTGTATCAAAATAAAAATCGGTCCACCTCATTAACCTAAATTCAGTTTATGTCTTAGAAGAAAAATAAAAAATAAAAATAAAAAGTCTGCAACAAAACTGAACACAAAATTAAATCAACAGGGTACTGCTTTCACTTTTACACTGCACCACATTCCTGTTAGTTAAAACATCCTTGGAGACAAATAAGTTTATTTACTTGACCAAAGTGCATCTCCTCAAAGAAAAATATAAAGTCTTTCACTCAATTCATTGTAGCAACATGCGTGCTTTTGCATTCAGTGCCACTTCAGAAAAATAACACAAAATAAAATAGCACAAGTGGATAAGATCATTTATCTAGTATGCTGCTCATTTTCCTGAAGCCTTCACTACTCAGAGTGTTGGACACATCTGGACAAAATATTTGGCATAATGGAATGCAACTGTATTGGTGATTTCAGTGTGTCTTTGTAAGCTGGACGGATACACAGACGTGGTGCACAGCCTCGTTCTTATAGACGACTGCATTGATGTTGAACAATTCACATTAGTAACCATTGCATCGTTTTTCTTGGCTTTCACGCATTCATTATACTGCAGTTTGTGGTGTTTTGCGGTGTTTTGAAAAAACAACTCTACAGCACTCTGCATATGATTTTTTCTTGGTTAACATCACTTGCACTAAATCCAAAGTATTTCCAAACAACTAATGATGGACCGCTTCGAAGGACAAGCTCTTCCCCTTCTGCTGCGCCAGATATTTGAATTTTGTATATCTGTCTTTTAACGCAGTGTTACTCATCCAGACTACATCCAGGAATCTTCTAACTGAACAGCGCAAGGAACAGCTGTGACTTAGCGCATGCAGGCAAATGGTCTCTGATTTAGGGAGATGTTTGATTTGATTTTGCTTTATTCCTTTTTACTGAACATTTGATTTTAATTTATTAACTGTTACATATTTGCTGCCACTGAAGTGTCATTTTCATTTTTTTTATTTTGGATCATTCATTTATCTTAATGTTGTTGTACTTATTTATGTAGTTCATAAATAATTAAATCCTAATCTGCAGATAAATCAATAAGAAAAAGTTCCAATCCTAAATTTAAAAAGTCCACAGATCTCATTCAGACATAAATGTGTTTTAATAGTGTTTATTAGCTCAATCACTTGGTCTGCACATTCAGTTAACTGAAGATATACACAAGGCTGTGTTAATATTACAGCAAGTTAAGAGAATGTTAATAACAGGCCAGACAAAATAAATGACGTTAACTGTAAATTAGCAGTCACTGGGTTAAATGAGAAAAGCTTCAGAGGTTTGAGGAGGTACTCTGCACACAAAGTAAGCAGCTTACCTGAGCAAGCAAAGCTTAGCAATGTTTGGGCTGCCAGTCAGTAAAAAGACATTCTCACTCAACTGCAACTCACACACAGAAAACAGTCATCAGGGCCACTGCTTGACAGCATGGTTACAGTGATGCTCTCACCTGGTCTGTGACGTTTCCCTGCATCTACTGACTGGGAGATACTTGGTTTGCGTCCCATCATCTTCCCCGCTGTGCCTCCAGGGTAGTGGAATATGACAGAGGCTGAGCATAAACCTTCCAACGCAGCTGCAGACAAAAACACAGCATTCTATCGCTCCTTTGCTCCTATTACTTGTCCCAAAACATCTAAGGATTACTCTGGTGTATGCACTGATGATTGTTTGCTTCAAACTTTTGAGATCTGGCTGAAACACTGTGCACTCACTGCATGTAAGATAATCAAAGTGCAAAATATTTACTCTCATCCCCGACTGTAGTATTAGGTCTGCTTCCCCCAAACTTACCGCCTAGCCAGAGGAAGTCATTAACTCCCCTAAGCAGCTCCACAGCCATGTGGTAGTGGACCAGCGCGTCCTGCAGCATGCCTGCCTGGAGACACAAGTCCCCAACGTGCTTCCTCATCCGTCCCTGGCAACGCTTCTTATAATGCCTGAGGGGAAACCAAGAGGAAGAGGAAGAAAAAGCTTCTTCAGACAACAGCAGGGTGGATGAAGCATGTTGAATTGAATCTTGAATAAATTTGGGGACTCAGAATTACATTTTTGGCAATTCTTTTTTTTTGTGTGTGAAAAACAGCTCTGACTTTATGCTGCTGTCAATTCCTATGCCAGCAGGGGGTGGCGAGCCTTAGACAAAGGGGATATATGAGGAGGGAGAGCACAAACAAAAGTGAGCAACAAGACAAGGACAGAGTATGAGCTGTCCTACCACCCTTTAGCCTTTAGCCTTGCACAAGAACACACAGGGGGTAACAACTTTACCAGGGTACATGGGGAATTTAACTGCCTTGTGCAGGACATTTGAGCCTTCTGAAAGACAGGGGAGGTCATGTGAAAACAATAAAGGGGATCAGCAGGTGATCAAGGGCTCAAGGTGAAGTGAAGTCATGGACAGAATTCTCTTAGCAGCATAATCTAGAAGCAGAGATATAAAAATCTACAGGAACAGCTATTCTGGGGAAACTGTGTCATACATTTGGCAGTTTAAAAATTCATACAATTGCTCAGCAGGCTACTTATGAACAATTCATTTTTTCTGGCAATTTTTTCTGGTAGGAAACTAGGGTGCTTAGTAATAAAAAAAACAACCACATCAAACTAGATCCGCAGACATGGATATCATTATCAGGTTCATGTCTGAAGAGTTGGTGCAGTGCTGCTGTGCCAGGCTGGAATGTAACACATGATCTCAGCCAAACAGATCAAATCCCAAACTGCACCTTCTTAGTCCCAAATATTCTCTAAAGCTGGGATGAACTTCAGCAGCATATGCATGTGTGACATGTAATGCTTTGGAAACCAAACCATCAGCTCCTCCTTCACCAGTGTCTACATGTTTCAGTATAAATAGCACATTGATAATAGCACAAGTGAAAAAACTGGGGATGAAATTCTAAGCTGATACTGATATTTAAAATAACTATTTTGTATAAATTATATTTTATTTTATTTTGTTTTTGTACTCATTTTTTCCAGCTTTTGAGGCAGGGAAACAAATAAATCTTCTTTATAACAAATATCATTACACTAAGTTTAAACAATAGTTAAATATCAGCTATGAACATCGGTAAATGTCATTGTACTTGCCGATATAGGGACACCAGTCAACAAGCTAATGGTTTCCATACACTCGCACACAAATATACAATATTTACATAAAATTATTACCAAGCTATTTACTATCTAAAAACGCATTTATAATCCTCAAAGTAAATACAAAAAATACCAATAAAGAAATAAACAGATCTATTTCATTATTCATTATTATTTCTACATATTTCATATTAGTTTCATTTTTATTAGTTTTAGTCTTTTTAATGATTATAATATGAAGTTTTTTGTTTCTTGTTTTTTTGGTCATGGCATATTTTTCAGAAGTTATGAACAGGTATTACAGTAGAAACACAATACTTTGTAGTAAACATGTAGACATCCCAAGTCTCAGCAAGCAAATGCACCAAAGTCCCACAAATTTTACCAAATTGACAAAAACAACAAAAATTCTCTCTTTTTAGTTCGTTTTTAGTTAATTTTGTAAGAACACCATATCTTCTCAGTTAGTTCTCTTTATTCTCTTTACAAGTCTTTTTTTAAATTTTTATTTCAGTTAACTAAGATGTTTTTTCCACACAGTTTAAATTATGTATGATCTAACTGCAATGACCTTGCTCCCTACTGTGCTTGATATACCTTCCCAGAAATAACAAAAGGTGTTTGTGCCAAACATCCTGGGAGAAAGAGAACAGGCAGAGTTACACCTATTTGTGGATCAAAAGCCGATTTCAGTTTACGGTTTTCTGCCAGTTTGCTATGAAACACTTGCCTCAGCCACACTACAATATACAAACAATAAATACATAAATACAGTGTGTGTTTTTATTTTAACCATGTTCCAATATCTGCTAAACAAGTGTATCGATTAAATCTGAGTATCAATTATACTTACTGATACTATAATACCATTACTTGATATCACTTTATAAAGTCACAATATTTAATCATTCAGGATATGGTAATGGTGGATTGTTCTTACACAGCTCATTATTACCCTACTTTTAAAAATGTAGCCATCATGAAACTGATGAAACATTAAATGTCAGGCCAATTTGCTTGTATACTGATACCATTAAACAAGGCTGATACTGGATTAGTCAATTTGTCTTTGCATCACAAGAAAATACTGTTTTTAAGATTATTTTGAGCGATTTCCATTTGAGTGACTCTCTTAAGATGCTGATAGTGGCCAGTGGTTCCAATTAATTTTGCACTATGTAGAAAAGATACAACTGGAAATGCTGAAACAATCTCAAGGAAAGCAATCATTCACTTGTCTAAAAATGACAGCAGACTGTAAAAAACTTTGAACTCTTTACTGAAAAAAATAAAAAAGTACAGACTATATATACACAAAATAAGTTTGGTTTTGAATACAAGGTGTCATTCTGTCATTTCTGAACATTTTCCAAGGGTTTTACCAGAAAGACTTCTGTACTTCAGTCATAATTACATGAAAAAAGGATTCAATCACTACACTTTGGAATGATTGTAAATGTAACCTTAAGAGTCTTTTAAGCAGGGGAAAAATCAGCCTATGTGGCATAATTATAGGATGTGTCTAAGCAGGATTAAAATAAAGTTTCCCATTATAAATTTATTAATAAATTAAAATTTAGTGGGTTTTAATTGGAGCTTTTGTTACAAGGGTTTTACAATTTTCATAGTAATTAGGGCCAAACTACGCAGCTCTTTCCAATAGATTTTCATCTCTGTGTTTCATTACACAAACAGAAAAAGGACATTCATTTTCCTCATTTACTTTCATTCATTATTTATTTTATGAATCCCATATATACTTATACACTGTGGCCACCTTATTGGGTACACTTGTAAAATCTAGTGCAATTGATAACACACATCTCAGCCATAAATTCCAACGTTAATAAGAAACATTGCAGCTGGGGGTAAATATATTTTAACCCCATGGTGTTTCTAATGATTTGCCCATCCCATTTGCAAGTATAAGGACAGCTGTCTACAAGAAATACTCTTATTTAACAAAGTCTAAAAACAAAAGAAAGCACATACTAAAAATAATTTTGTTGGTAAACAAATAGTTCTAATAACATGTTTCAACCATCAGAAGTTTTAATGAGCAAATACACTGCATTACATATATTTATATATGGGGTATGTGTCATTATATCTGTTTAACTTACAAGGTAGTCATACACACCCTCACGGCTACATGCTTACATGTCGTCAGCGAGTTGAAGACACAAAGTTCGCCAAAGTAAACTGTGGGGGGGACCACCATGAAAACACTCCTAACAACAAACCTAATAAGACACTTAAACCACCCTCACCCAGCTGAACACGGACATTTCAAATAAGCTAACAAAGGCAAAGTGGCTAAGGCTAAAGCTAGCCAGAGCTGGCAGCCTCGGTATGAGCAAAGGGTTAAAATAATTACAAGAAAAATTCTGGAAACGAGCGAAAAAGAGAAAAGGGTCAATGTCTTGTTATCTGGTGAATTTATAAACATACCGGAAAAAGATCTATGTACCTGGCAGCTCATTTTTATTTCATTATTTGTACCTCTTTCCAGTAGCAGAGAACTTTTCTTAATTGCTGTTGGCGCATCTCTTCAATGAAAATGTCTTTGAAAAAACAAAAAACAGAAAAAGGCTTAATCCTTAAGTTTTTTTCAAACATGCCCTGCATTCCTGAACTTGTCTAGAAATTATCCAAAGGAGGTACATTGGAGAATGTAAATGTCAGGTGCATTTGGATTGGATTAACAGTCTTTAATTTGTAATGTCGAGAGTTCATGTGTGAAAATGACTATACAGAATAACCCTAAGTGGTCTAAGCCATTATCAGTGAAGTGACCTAACCCCAACCCTAAGCTTGATCCTGGTTCCAAACAAAAACAAAAAGGATTTATAGTTTTTACAGTAACAGTCCAGTTTTTTTTGTTTTTGCAACAAACGCGTGAAAACGCTCATCTGGACGCTTCAAAACAAGACTTTGCAAATCAATGGGAGACGTCACAGTTGCTATGTCCACCTTTTATACTGCCTATGGTTATTTACTTACTTTTGTGCTTACATATGACTTCTGCTGTGCACTACTATTGCACTAGAATGGTGTTGGCACTTTGTGGCAATAGATTCATACTTTGAATTAGGTAGTCTGTCATCAATGACAGTAGCTCATTGGAAAAGAAGGATGGAAAATGCCCTTCATTTTGTTTGCACACACAGCCGGGAGGACAGATATAATGGTAGTAATTAGAATTTCATGCAAATGGGCAAAATACTTAGAAACATAGTCATTTAACTTCCCTTAGAAACAACTGTTAAAGTAGAATTGATCTCTGTGCAACTGGTGAAATTAACAAAAATGTGCTGCTAATTAGCACTGCTGTACAGTGCTAAAGAAATATCACTTAGTGGGCTGTAATAACCCTAGATTGATTTATACAATATGTAATTCAGGATTCAGGGTTTTTTTCTGTGGAAGAATGAACTATTTTGCATATAAAGACTATTTGTTCATACTACTGTTACTTTAATGCTGGTTATTCAGAGTTATTCATAGCTAATAATGTCAACTAAGCCATTTCCACCTAGTTGGTTTATAAACTGAACAATGTGGAGGAGTGATGAGTTTGGTTTGGCGTCACCAACAAATGAACAGGAGCAGTGTCCTTTAGGGCAAAGCTAAAGTCGATGGGATCGGTGTGGGTCAACTAATGAGTCTAATGTCTCACCTTTTCGCACCCAATAATAAACTCACAGGACAGTATGAAAGAAAAAAAAAAGAAGAAAGACAAATAAAGCAAGGTAAACAAACAAACATGAACACAGCAAAAATCAAAAGACAGATTTTTGACAGGAGAATTTCTGACCAGGTGAGGCTGACGTGTGAGAAGCAACCTGACACAGACAACACCACCAACCTGCAAATAATGTGACAGAACGACTCACCTGCTGTCTGTGTCTAAACCCACAAAGTCCTTCTTCTCAAAGGGCACGCAGAGCAGAGGGATCTTGTCACCGGACTTATCTGTGGCGCGGTCAAGCCGCTTGGACTCCAGGACAATAAATATGGACTCCACAAAGTCCTCCACTCTCTTCTCCACATCAGAGCACTCTTCAAAGCTGGGGTAGAAGGCCACATCCGTGCGCTGCTGCTCGGCTATCTCCCCATGCAGCTCAAATACCAACAGCCGCGAGTCGTATAGCGTGGAGCTGTACACCTCCTTCTGGCCGTGGAAGCGCTCTGCCGTCTGGGGCCACTCCTTGGGCGTGGTGCAGGTGGTGATGGCGATGAGGCCCACCACTTTGCGGTGCGTCTGGAAGTCCCCCCACTCGTTGTTTTCAGGCAGGTAGTGGTGGCGGTAGCGGATGTAGAGGAGGCGCTGGGAGTCCCTAATGTTCACCTGGCTCACGCTGGCAATGCGCTTGTAGATCTTGAAGAACTGGTCCTCAGGAACGATACCAACTGGCTGGACCACCACAAGCACCGTCTGGTGGTCCTCGGCGCACTGCATGTAGTCTGGGACGCTCATCTTTACATGTGGCTACATAGGACAGAAAAACAAAAGCATTTAATAGAGTAATTTTATTTCAACTTTCAGTGGCAACAACAAGCATTCAAAAGCGTTCATTCCCCTAACAAGGTGGAGGTATGTTTTCAGTGCAGTATTTTCTGTATCTACAATGGGATAAACTTCATAGAAAAGATGTAGAAAGATGGGGTATGCACAAGGAAAGAAAAAAATGTATTCTGCAAGGGATTCAGATTATTTTCTTTAAAACTTTGAAAGAGCATGGACCTTGGGGAGATTTGCCCTTCTGGTTTGTTAACTACAACCCAAATTCTGCAAAAGTTGGGACGTTCTTTAAATTTGAACAAAATGAAAACCAAAGGACTTCCAAATCACATGAGCCAATATTTTATTCACAACAGAACATAGATAACATGACAAATGTTTAAACTGAGAAAATTTACAATTTTATCCACAAAATGAGCTCATTTCAAATGCGATGCTTACTACAGGTCTCAAAATAGTTGGGACAGGGGCATGTTTACCATGGTGTAGCATCTCCTCTTCTTTTCAAAACAGTCTGAAGACGTCTGGGCATCGAGGTTATGAGTTTCTGGAGCTTAAGTGTTGGAATTTGGTCCCATTCTTGCCTGATATAGGTTTTCAGCTGCTGAAGAGTTCGTGGTCGTCTTTGACGCATTTTCCGTTTAATGATGCACCAAATGTTCTCTATAGGTGAAAGATCTGGAC
>VUQS01019576.1:5160-15313 GCA_015108495.1 Heterochromis multidens
CATATGATGTGCGTCAAGTGGCACAAATAGGGGCCACGTGTGACCTGGACCACACTGAGCAACCTCTCTGTGTGGGACAACAAAATAAGATGGATGAGTTGAACATGCAAACATTAGCTTAAAATCTTATGTGGATCCACCATTGAAACTTTGATTTCTTACCAAGGGCCAGTCTCTAGAGCCACACCTTACCAGTTGATATCTGATTTATAACTTCATCCTACTTCTTTTTGAATTGTGTGGTATACAGAGATATCTGTGGCAACTCTCTGGTTTTTACTTTGTTTTTCTGTTTACAATTTATTTTCTTGTTATTTTATTTATACATGTTTGAAATAAAGCAGTCAATTAATCAATCGATATCTTTTTCTTGCCATTGTCTTTGTAATGGCAAACTTGGACGTGGACCTCAGTCACTCCTCTCCTCATCCACAAGAAGTTAGGGAGCCTGTGAAGTGGGGGAAAAGTGTTCTCACAGTAGTGCACTGCATAGTGCGCCTAGTTATACAAAACATTAGAAGCTGCTGTTTTGACACATGCCATTCAGCAACAGTGTGTTTCTGGCCTTAATTATATGTTGCTACATCACTACATTAAGTTGATGGGATTAGTTTCTTATGACTTGCTGAATCCTGAGACTCATTGGTGAGTACTATTGAGCTCATCAATAGTGTTCAAACACGTCTCCTGCTCCCCTTGCCCTTTATTTCTAGACTGTGTTAAAGGCCTTGGCACCAGCATTGGGCACAGTGTGTAAAATGATATATCAGCTGACCCAGGTAGTACCACTCATCGACATATGCTATCAGTATTCATCCTCATTTCTTGGACAGCTGTTCTTATCAGGCTTTACAAAGAGTGCTGACGTTTCTAAATCACAATAGATAAAACAGTTATTCTGATGTCACCATGTTGCCCCTGTTGTGGCTTTACGTTATAAATAGAAGATAAGGTTTTAGTTTAGCAGTAATACCAGGCAGGCTGAAAGTCAAAGTAGTGTTAATGATTTATGAAGAAAGCTTCATAACATTTACACATTCTTGTCCTCTGTTTCTTCCTTTTTCCGGAACGTTAAGCTTAGACAGGTGTATCCCAGATGGAAACTAGCAGGATTTTTACACCACTGGGCTAATTTGGTGTATTGCATAATTTCTAATTTATGATGGTCATGGAAAAGGACATTTCATATATACAGTCAGTGGTTGACCAGTTGCACAAGTTACATTAATTTACAGGTATCCTTTTAAAAAAAAAAGTGTTTTGTCCATTTGTAGTTTATCAATAATCTGTGAGTACAAGGCCTTCAAATTGATTAAGGTTAGAGTTATATAAAATAATACCAAATCCTTAAATTTACAGGTTTTTAAAAAATTTATCAAAACTGTAATTCTTTGTAGTTGTGTTTACTTTGTTTAATCCTAAACATAAAACAACTACCTAACAGTGTTAAAACAGGCCTAATGTGTTAAAACTGGCTGTTGATGCTTTCTCTGGAAAGGAGATGATTTATAGTGAATATTTATCCACTGGAAATCTGTACAGTTTTCTTCCTTTTTAAATAAAATGCAGGAAAACAAGAATTTGGATTAACATTGTTTTACTTGTTGTATGTGAGGTTTAAATTTTGCTTTCAACTTTCAGTCTTCCTTCTGGAAACTTCCACATGTTTCACCTTACAGTTTGTACTGAACAGAAGGACAGAGGCACACTGTCTGATTATAAACACACCGTGTTCATAGTGACATGGAAAATGCTTATTTTGTAAGTGTACTTATTTTTCTAGGTATGTTTTGCTTAAACAGTGTGGGGAGACAAAATCAGTGTTTTAGTTTTCTTTCTTTTTTTTAATATGTACCTATTCTTTTTGTTTAGCATTGAACTTTTATTCAGCAGATAATCCTATATGAAATATGCTTTCATTATTCAAATGTTTACTCTGGATGATCTATGCTTCTTGTCTTTCTGCTGAGGTCATGCTTAGTGAGCATTTTGCCTCTAAATCTCATGGGCTGTATTTTTTATTTATTTAATTGCCTATTGTTTTCTTTCTCTGCTCTTACCATGAGATACTAAAGCTCTCTGAAAACCTCTTTGAGAAAAAAAACACAAATAAATATATATAACCAAGGTAATTATAGTTAACAAAAAAATAAATAAAAACTAAAACAAAGTTTAAAGAAAAGAATATTTCAGTTAACTGAACTAAAAAAATAGACTAAAAGGAAGAAAATGAAACACAATAAAACCATCCAGGAAAGATCTTTGATTTTTGTCTTTGTCACTTTAGTTTGGCTGATCTTTCAGTGGATACTTCTTTCTTTATTGCTTCTCTTTTGAGGGAAGCCTAGACATTTCTTTAGGATTTCTAATTGAGGCAGGTTTTACTTGCTTTACCTGATTATCAGGGATATTTATAGTTGATGAACAGCCAATGTCAGCACACTGATAGGACTCTTCACCTCTATTCTCTTTCTTTCAAACTACTCCTTCCTTATTTGCCTCTTCCTTCTTTCACTGATATAAATGTTTTTGCCTCTTTGTTCCTTCATACCCTTTTTCTTTCTTACACTGTTTCTGTCCCTTTGTGATCTTAATTTTCTAAATGTTTTAATGCTTCTCATTTGGAAAAAGCTCATATGGGGTGTTATGAAAGACACAGGCATCTGTGCATCTTGTCTGTGTGTGCGCACCATTACACAGCCCACTGGTCTGACTGTAAACTGCTGAGTTCATAGTCGGCAGTGAGTGGACCAAAAAATCAACCCCCTTCCCAGTTTCTGCCTCAAGATTGGCCCACATAGCTTATTCCCTCTTTATAATTGGCTCCCAAATTCAGCCCCTCCCATCCTATTGGTCCTCCTGGGGTTGTTGCCTGGTTACATCAGAAGCTCATATATTTGAGCAGAGCTCTGGATATTTACTGCAGCACTTTTGCAGACAGAGTGCAGAGTGAGGCAACCTCACTCACTCACTCAGACACACACACATATATACACACACACACACACACACTTCATACAGTCAAGACACACACCGTTTCAGAGGACGCCACAGCATGCACCCTGCTGATACCCTGGCTCTGTTGCTAGACCTGCTTGTACTGACGCTGACACCTCAAAGTGCTCAACTGGGATAACCTCTGAATACAAGGTTGATCTGCAGACCTGCCAGATACTCAAAGAAGGAAGCAAAAACTGAGAGTTCAGGAAGAACAAGCTTAACAGCTGGATACTGTTGCTACAGGAGATGTGTCAATTGGTTAACAGGCAAAAAGAAGAGAAACACAGAGATCGTGCAGAGTTTGGCTAAAAGTCAAGCTCGCTTCTCAGACTGGACTTCAGTAACCTACAGGTTGGCTTGCTGAGTACAGTGGAAAGAGGAGAAACAAGATACATAAAAGAGAAACTGACAGAAACAGAACCACCTACGGGCTCGATCCAGAGGAATAAAAACCCCAAAACAAAACAAAAAGGGTAGATCAGAGTGAGAGAAAACACAGCTGGGAAAATGAGAATGGCCTGTGACATTCTGCTGCAGAGGTAAACATCAGGGGTTATGTAACTCCTGTAGTCTGACTGGAATGAAAGATTTCATGGATGAATGTATGAATAGATGGATGTAGGAGAAAGCAAATATGTGGTTGGATGATTGATGAAGTGTATAAGAAGAGGTGGAAAAAAAGAATGATCAATGTGGATTGTTAGGAGGGAAAATGACAAGGGAGCAGCTGGAAGAAGAGTTTAAGTTTTGATGTACGTATGAATTGGTGGAAACCTCCATGTTGAGTGATTTAAAACATCATTATACATGGAAGAATGGAGGGAAAGGAAGATGAATGTGGTTATTCCTCAGTGTTTACTTACCAGAGAGATGAAACAGGACAGAGGGACGTGTATATGAGTGCAGAGGAAGAGAAGAGAAAGGGGTTATTAGTATATACTTGACAGTTGATTTTCTTTGTTTTAAGTTATGTATTCTGAATATAAAGAATACAAGAGGGCAGGCTGACAATGTGTCAGCATTTTTGCACCATAGCAGGAAGAAAAGGCAGTTGATATTGAGTAGGGAGTAATCAGGTGTGTGGAAGTTTATCAGCAGAAATTTTAGTAAATGATTAAAGTCAAACAACTCCTGATGTCCCAAATGCCGAACCTTCTGTTTCCTTCTGCTCAAATGTAAGGATTTGGTTCTGTTCTTTGACATATATCACACTACAGTGAATGTCTTGAAGTTTTCAATTATTGATTAGCGATTTTGAGACGTGACCTTGAGATCAGTGAAATTATAGCTGTGCTTTTTTCTTTTCTTTTCTTTTCTTTTTCTTTTTTTTTTTAAAGCTGTTTTCTGGCATTTTACAAGCAAATCCATTTAGCAGGCAAGCAATCATTGATTAATCAGTGATGATTTTTGGCTTTTTCTGACATCAACTTTTAATATGAGGGGAAAAATATGAATTAAACAATCAATATGTTGAGAAAATAATGCAGAGTTATACTTAAAATAATCAAAATATTAAGAGTGATTGTAAATGTCGAAGCTCTGAACAATCTTGCATAAGTTCTTCGTGACTCTGCAAGAGAAATGATGACTTAATGGTGGAATGAGGTGGATTTGTTGAGCCAACTTAACCAAAATCAAATCAATATTCTGTGATGACCAAACTGCTGCAGGATAATTAAGAGAAAATGAATGAAGCAGAGCTGTGCAAAGCACATGATGGATGCAAACAAATGAGCCCCAATGAGGCAGAAAAACAAACAGATGTTACATCTTTGACCTGGCCTGTGTTTAAGTTGTGATCTGTTTGAATACAAACATCTGTGACGGATTTTTGGCGCTTCCATGAAGGACTATAAATGTTTACAGTTTCAGAGGCAGCCAGGAGAGCTGTTTATGAGATGTAAGATGATGCTTATGAAGTGTGTGCGGGTGAGTGTGTGTCTGTGTATTTCAGGTGGTCATGTGAGGGAAGGAAAGGCTTAGGCAGACAAGGTATTTATGTCCGAAGTGGGTAACGAGCCAGAGCAGTGAGCTACGTCTTCTTGTACATGCTGGTTTATATATATGTGTGTGTAAGTGTGTGGGGGCTACTGCAGTCACTATTACCTCCCAGCCAGAGCAGAGCCAGATTTGCTGACAACAGCACCTCCTTAAAATCACATCTAACCTCTAACTTACCTCACGCACACACATTCATGCACTCCTGCCTTTCCATTAGATTAACTGTTGGAAATAATGTGTGTGCCATTGATTAGTCATATTACTCTTTAGCGTCATCACTGATAGCACAAAGTTCATCTGCTCTACTTTGTCAGTTGATTGAGTTAACCACAATCTTTCAGAGATATCTTAGCTGTTTAGTCACCCGTCAGCTGACTTGATATCACTGATACACAGCACAGTGGTTCACCTCTGCAGGTCATACTCTTATCTGTGTGATACTGGTGTCCTATATTTGTGATACACACACAGTACTATAATATTTTATTTCAGATAATTACACAAAATCAAAAAACAGCAGAGAATATGAAGGCTGGACCAGCTCGTGTGTTCAGTAAATACTGCACTAGGGTGAAATTAATCCAACCATGTTTCCCAGGTATAAAATCGTAGATTGCAGGATAATATTGAATCTTACAAGTTTTTCTGCATTATAACTGAAACCAAATAGGACATTTTTATAAGACAGCTTTGTTGAATGATGATTTAATTACCTCAGCAGCATGCACGGCAGTAAATTGAAGGATAGCTTTGAACACAGATGGAAATAACAGTCGTGTTTTGACTATGGCGGTGTGAAATAAACCTTTAGTGGTAAATTGGCAGTAAATGTGTGGATGTTTAAATATTACTCTTCACAAATCAAATCCACATAATACAACCCAAAAATTAACAAAGTGTGCATTTATGGCCATCTTGTATAAGCATTTATGGTGTTTTTCTGTAAAAGCATGATAGTTTATATTACTTAAGAGCAGGGTTGTAATGATTACTATATCTAAGACTACCACAGTTACAAAGTTTACACAGGAGTGCTGTTTGTGGTGGTGTGTTAGTTGACCTGTGTCCACTAACCCTGCTGCAGGAGAGATTTTGCTAGCTTGATCATGCAGAGGGATCCAGTTAGAAGGCAGCAGATTAACCTGATGTGATCTGAGTGATTCTGGCAATCATCCATTTTACTCTGAGGTGCTCATCTCTGTGTGTTTAAGGCATTGGTAATAATGCAATTAGTAAAATCAAAAACTGAATCAGAATCCGTTTGAATAAAAAGGTAACTGTAGTGCATGGTTGTATAGCCATTAATTGTGGAGAGACTAAAGGAAAGTTGACATGTTTATATTTAGGTCACTATCAAAGGGTATTAATGCTAACAAACAGCTTGTTAAAGGTGTGATTCCTTAAAATGTTATTAAGGGCTTATCTCTGTCTGCGGTCGTGGCTGTAGGAGCTGCTCTAATCCAACTACTTGGAGCAAAGCTGAGCAGTCATGGGCCAGCTACTACAGTCTTGGCATACTTGCTAGTTTTAGGGCCTAGATGACAGCAGATCTAAAGTTTTATTATTTCTTAACATGGTTTGAGGGCACTCTGTCAGCACTGGAGAAGATAGTTTTACAAAGGTTGAGTCGTATAGGAATGACCAGTCCATATCATTTTTACATGCAGTTGCATTTCATCTAAATTTTAACTGTATTCAATTGAAGTGGCTCCATAGTGTAGTGGTTTACACATTCGCCTACCAAACAAAAACTCCCCAGTTTGATCCTGGAAGGAGACACTAATCCCTCAGGGGTTGCATCAGGAAGGGCATCCGGAATAAAAGTCTGCCAAATGAAACATGCAGAGCTACCAGCTGTGGCGACCTCCTTGTAAATAAGGTAGCAGCTGAAAGTAGACTTCTTTTGATAAAAAAGTGTAATACTCATGTGATGAAACCAGTCTAGTCTCCCTGCAGTTTGATTATTTGCCTGAACCTTGAGTGCTTTGCAGGACAATCTGAACTGTTACCTTCTGTACTAATGGTAAAAAGTATCTTTGTTTTTATGAAACTACATGTGCCTGTCCACTTACAGCATACTCAGTAATCCTACGTGTCCTTCATGCTGTGGAAAAAATGACCAGAAGGCATCTGTAAAGGGCGTCACCATGGATAATCCTTCAGGGCTCAACTGATGCTGGTAGAAAAGTTTCCTTTCCCCATAGGGAGGACAAGAAGGGCAGGAACACCCTTAAGGCTCCAACAGCAGTTTTCATTGAAGTCTTCGGCGGCATAATGGTGCAAGATGAGATATTTTTTACCTAGGACCCATGGCGATTATGTAACGTCCTTAAAGGCCCCATCAAGGATCTATTGTTAGAGATACAGCCACCCAGTGCCTCCCTTTAGGGTACAACTCAGCAGCAGAGCCTGCTGTCAGATTATATCAGTATGTTGAAGGGATACTTGTTGCTGTAGTGAGCCTGCAGGATGCAGGATGCATGCAGTTCTGTTCAAAGGGCAGTTCTCCATGTTGACTAACAGGAAAAACAAAAACAAAATAAAAAAGAAGAGGAGGGATTCACATGACAAATGAGCTGATGTAAACACAGTCCAGTTGGAGTCTTGTTGGAGAATCACACAATAGATGTTTGGTTTTATAAAAAGTGAGAGTATAACATTATCAGAATACTTAATCAAACATTGACATTAGTATCTTTTTTAATGTGTTGTGGCAGACTCATTATTAGATCTCTACAATACTAGTATCTTCCTTTTTGTCTGTGCTGCCATCACACTCACTCATGATCAAGGCTACATTCTGAGGAAGGGAATCTCAGATGTTTGTTGCCATCACAGTCAGTAAGATGAAAAAAAAGAAGCAGAGAGAGGAGAGAAATGTGAGCACAAGGCAGTGATGATATTAAAAAGGCTTTTTGGGGTTGAATGAGCACGAATGAAGATAAACAATAGAGTGATAAATGGGAGCAGATTTGATTTAAAACATAGTTAATGGAAGACAAACACCCCAGAGAAAGAAAAGAGTGGAAAAGTAGCAAGAAGGAGAAGAATAAAGAGAGGGCATTATGGTTTCCTATCTCCCATTAATAATTCAGTCATTATCGATCTACCTGAGTACTTCTTGCAGCATTAGAAGTGTGTGTGTGTGGTTGTGTGTGTGGTTGTGACCCAGCACACACATGCACATGAAAAGCTTGCATAATGTCAGCTGTTGTTTTTCTAATGAGCTGAGTTTGACCGCCTGAGACACCCGCACGCACACACACACACATACACACACATATATATATATATATATATATATATATATCTAAGACGTGTCAGTGCTCTTGGACTTAATGCAAACGACCTTCTGCTGTGTGTGTGTGTGTGTGTGTGTGTGTGTGTGTGTGTGTGTAGGATGTTAGGAGTGTTATATATAATGTAGGAGTGTTATATAAATCTGGAGTCCTGGCGTGCCTGTCAATGGGTGTGTTTGTGAATCCAGTGATGGGACACATCACAGCCAACTTCTTGTTTCATGCCATGCAAACACACACACACACACACGCGCACATTAACACACACTTCCCTGCTTATGGAGGAACATAGAAGAACAAATATGACATTACACACAGCCGTCTATCTGATCAGTAGGGTCAAGCAGATCTCTGTAGCCTAAATAACAACTGACTTTTACACTTTTTTTTCATTCATTTCACCTCTACTACCTCAACACTTTATCTTTGCTCTGTCTCACTAATGTATGTGTAGTATACACAGACATTACTACCATTCTTCTTCCCTATTTTGACTCTTGCGGCCCAACACCCACCTCCTCCAAGGTCAGTGTGGGACAGGAGTCGAGGAGTACGTGATGTTCTAACCTTGTTGTCCTTTTCCTGTCTCTGGCTCTACAGCGCCCACCTCTCCCCTATATCCATCCTGCCTGCTGACTCTGCTGAGTAAGTCTGCACATACGCACACTCACAATGACATACCTAGACATAACATCACACTCATATATGCATTACAGCATTCACCCTATCATAAACAGAGCTGTAATAAAATATGTAGTCAATAAATCTTAATATTATATCCTGCAAAGTCATGTCATGTAAGAATATAATATTAGTTAAACTGCAAGTAATCAATAAGAGAGAAAGACAGAGCCATGTTAGGTCAAGTGTGATGAGGCAGCCAAATACCATTTTCTCAAGAGGGGAATCAAATAGTAGAAATCAAGATGGCTGTGCAGGCACTGCTGAGTCAAGTGAGTTTAAAAAAAATGTACAAGGTTTAGAGGAAGAGATAAGCAGGAAGGAGGAGAGTCAGCCTCGGTTTTGATTAGGAAGCTAAACTAAAGCATTTGCTTAGTGTGGCACTTTGACCACCTCAAGGACACGAACTCTGGCAATCACATGACTGTCAGGCCTCTGCTTCATCGCTGCTCGACATGGAAACAGAATAATTTATTTCTCTTTGTCGGGTACTTTAATGTGAGTTTACTCACCTGAAGACTGAAACAATGAGACAATGAGGAATTAAACATAAAAGCTGGAATTCATTACAATCAGCAACCAAAGAAGTTTAAGTTGTCACATGTTCATATGTAGACTTTTAAGATATTATTGGAGTCCAACAGCTGCTCATCATTTAGACAGAAAATAATAAAAGATAGTTTAAAAAAAAAAAAAAAGATGATGGAGGAACTGGGGAATAAAACTATCTCAGTTTTTTTGTGCTGAACAGTTTGGGAAACACAGTATTTGCTGTACAGGTTTAGAAATAGCAGTTTAATCTGTTTTTATAAAGCACACGCCAATAAAAATAGTTTCCCTTAAATTTGATTTAAAAAAGGGAACCTGCAGGTCCCTCTGAGTTTCCCTCTGAGATTTAGTAAGTTGTGAGGCGTCGCCCAAACACATTTCCAGCAGTGCGTTGCAAGGGCTTTGGTTACCTTGACAGTCTCGTGTCTCTGAGTGGCATTAATGTCGTCACATTCCTCTGGTTACCAGGATATGTTTGAAAGGCCTCTTCTCTGTTGGGAGGTAAAAATTTAGACAACAGCAGAAGATGTGTGAGTGCTTCTTTGTGTGGCCATGTGAGTAAGAAAGAGTGCAAGCGCATCATCTTTTACTGCTTATGTGTTTGTTTATGGAAGTGGCTGTTT
>VUQS01019581.1:1339-16844 GCA_015108495.1 Heterochromis multidens
GGGGGAAAACCCGGGGGGGGGGGGGGGGGACCAGCTGCGGTAGGCTCAATCTAACTGCTGAGACATTAAAAATACGGCCCCAAACAAAATGGTCTTTGCACCAAATTCAGGGTGGGGCCATGAATGCAGCACACGCACATGTGAGCGCTAGCTTGCTATATAAGGCAAACCTGCTCTCAAAAGGACCGCTCGTCTGTCAATTCTCCTCCACCACCATCCTGCAGTTTGTGCTTTCAGCCTCACTGTGGGATCAAAAATAATAGCAGTAATAATAACCACTAACGGGTGCACCAGCGTCTAAAACAGTGTCAGTATGGGAGCCGTGCACAGACAAAGGAGGAGAAAATCTCCGCTAGCGCCATAATGGGTGTCATTTCTGTCTGCACTGTAACGCAGCTAGTCCGACTAACAGCCCCGGAGGCGCTGCTGCTGCTGCACCTGCCAGCGCCGCAGCGCTGTGATGCAGGAGCATCGGCGAGCACAGGTGAACTAACTGAAACATGATGCAGTGAAAACACCGGAGCAGCGTCATGGCAACGGCGCGGCCGTTAACTCAGACAGGGGCCCGTCTATGAAGCGGTTCTGTGTCGGCGAAGCACGGAGACGAACGAAATGGCGCCAGTTGTGTGTGTGTGTGTTTTATTTTTTATTTTTTTAAAAAAGAACCGTTAGTGGTTTATCTAGTCAGTTATCATTGTGGTGTAAAAACACGCCGCTCGGAAAGTTCGCTGAATGCGACGGTTAGAAAAGTTTACCGTTGCGTTAACGCAGTATTAGCCGTCCAGCTTTCTGGTCAGCTCGGCAGCCTAGCCCCAGCGCTAGCAGAGGCTCCTGCGGCATACAGCCGGCTTGCTATGAGTGATGCTTAAACACCTACAAATTAAACTCGGTTAATCCATAAATCTCCCTGTGGGCTTAGATCAAGTCATTGTTAGGCAGCAAAACCGGCAAGAATGCGTACAAAAGAGAGGAAAAGCGACATTAAACCTACCATAGCTGTAGCTCTGGATTGGTCTGCGTCTGGGAGAAATTGAATGGATGATTGAATCGTCGCTCGCTCACACACACTGAATACGCAGCGTGAACGCGCCTTTAAGCGCGGCCCCGACTCGAGCAAAGTGCACGAGCGGGAGTGAATGTCTGTTAACCGCGACAGTCCGGCTGTTGAGCTTGCGGTTTATTAACGAATGTGATAACAACACAGAGAGGGCCTCGAATCTAATCCACGTAAAAAATGAAACGTGGCGTCCGCTTTAACTTTCCACTTCTTTTTTTTCCACATATATATTTTTTCTATCGTTTCCCCATTTACCCATTGACGCCTAAAAATGTGTTTCATTGGGGCGGTGGCGGCCAGCGTACGTGAACAAATCAAACATACCAAACGGATAACGGAGAGCATTATGGGAATATGTGTTTTTTTTTTGTTTTTTTTTTTTTAGAACGTGGATAAAGCTACAAATCTTGACTAGTGATTTAACCTTCATTAGTGTTTCATGCAGAGTAAAATGAACACGATTCCGGCGTTTATTCCAGCGGCCATCTTTGAGTACCGTTTTAAAAGACGTGATAATGTGTTTGATAAGTAAGACGAGTCTGACGCTGTTAATGACCGATATCCATCTGCCAGTGGGACACAGAGCGGGTTTCCAGAGTGGGAGGAAAACCTTCATCATCCATCCCCTCTCCTCCCCTCTCTCCTTCCCTCCCCTCTCTCCTTCCCTCCCCTCCTTGCGGTTTTTGTTGAACTCACTTCCAAATATGGAAGCGAACGGTGAGCGGCGGCGGCGGTTAGTGCACGCGCCTCGATCACAGCTTGGGGGAGGGGCCAGGCCGCGACGCTCATCACCATATAAGGAAACAAGGGACCCGAAATTCGCTGTAGCGGAGTTTTTGTACGGACGGCGTCGACACGCAGTCAGAGAGAGGGGAGAGGAGAGGTGGTCAGAGAAGGAGAGAAGGAGAGAAGGAGAGGACGAGGGGCAGATGTTCAGGCAGGAGGAAGCCAGCGTGTAAAATGAGCGACGGGAATGACACGTGAGGCGGATAGCTGAGTCCGTACATTTCTACAGGGGATCAAATGAGGCTCAAATATCGGTTCATACACGCAGACTTCTGCGGAATATGGGTCGAGAGACGGCGGTGTTGTTGTAAACACACTGCCTGGAAACTGACCTACATTCATTACGTAGAATAAAAACAAAGATGAGGTCATGGCCTTTCATTCACTGTTTTAAAAACTACACTCTATATACATTAAAGACTACGAGAGAGGACAGCGAAAGGTGGACAGTGCTGCCTTTATCGCTGTGGAGGGGATCTGAAGTCATTAAAAGGAAAATTACAACAAAGATGTCCTTTCTTATGTCTTCTACACATCTTGACTTTCCCCGCTGGTGCTTTAAGGCTTTCTATGAACACATAAAAGGAGAAGCAGGGCCTTCACTTATTCAGCAGTATTATATTACAATTCTAGATTTGCCACATACTGACAGCTGGGAATGGCTCCAGACATAAATACACCTTTATTGGGTTTTTTTTATGTTAACAGTCTCAAAGCCACCCCCAGAATAGACAGTCCACCATAATTATTCTCATGTGATATTATCAAAGCACTACAGAAATGCTTGGTCTTTAGTGTCATATGTTTACTCCCTTTTCATTCTAGGGTGTGAAAAAAAAATACAAAAAGATGATGACACACACACACACATCTTTATAATTTAAACAGCTTACAGAGAAACAAAAATAGTTACAAAATTTTATCCACGTGATTTTCTTTTTCTCCCTGAATTGCATGTTTTTGTAGTTTTGTCTCTGTACACCACCACAGTGGATTTTAAATCAAACAATCAATATGTGATTGAAGTGCAGACTTTCAGCTTTAATTCAAGGGGTTTTTACAACATTTTTGTATTAACTGTTTAGAAATTAGACATTTTATACACAGTCCTCAATTTTCGGATGCTCAAAAGCAATTGGACAAACCAACATAATCCTTTGCAGTCAATGACTGAAGTCTAAAACACATGGACATCACCAAATGCTGTTTCCTCCCTTGAAATCCTCTGTGAGGCCTTTACTGCAGCTGCCTTCAGTTACTGTTTGTTTGTGAGTCTTTCCACATTAAGTTTCTTATTTAATAACTGAAAAGCTTCTCTGTTGGGTTGAGGTCAGGTGACTGACTTGGCCACTGAAGAATATCCCATTTCTTCCTCTTAGAAACTCTTGGGTTGTTTTTGCAGTCTGCTTTGGGTCATTATCCATGTGCACTGTGAAGCTCTGTCTGATCAGTTTGCAGAGAGTATAGCCCTGTACACTTCACAATTCATCCTGCTGCAGTCACACTAAACACTAGTGACCCAGTTCCACTGGCAGCCATACATGTCCATGCCATAACACTGCCTCCACCATGTTAGACAGATGATGTTGTGTGCTTCAGATCATGAGCAGTTTCTCTCATCCTCTATACTTTTCTCTTCCCATCATTCTGGTACAAGTTAATCTTAGTTTCACCTGTCCAAATATTTTCTTCCAGAACTGTGCAGGCTCTTTTAGATGTTTTCTGTCTGATCTGGCACCTTGCATCTTGTCCTAAACCCTTTGTATTTCCATTCATGAAGGTGTCTCTTGATTTTAGACCTTCACAACGATATGCCTACCTGCTCGAGTGTGTTCCTGACTTGGTTAGATGGTGTGAAGGTGTTTTTCTGAAGCATGGAAATAATTCTGCCATCATTCACTTTATCTTCTGTGGTCTTTCTGAGCTGGTCAGTTTCAGCCTAATGATGATGGCCTCTCTTTGGGCCTCATATTTGAAATTACAGTGAAAGCTATAAAATATAAACTCAACGCTCTGAGTCAGGTTCAGATATTATGTCTGCTTCATTTGTAATGAAATAAGAGGGAACAGGCTGGAAGTGGCCATGAAACTGCTTGTCAGTCAATTGTCCCATTAATTTTGAGCCTCTGAAAATGGGGGACTGTGGATAAAAATGGCTGTAATTCCTAAACAGGTAATACATTATTTGTTAAAACCCCTTGAATTAAAGCTGAAAGTCTGCACTTCAATCACATCACATACTGATTGTCCAATTTAAAATCCACTGTGGTGGCATATAGTTTGTCCAACAAAGTAACTGTAACACAGATTAGTGGACACAGCTACCCTAGCCTACATCTTATTATTGTTCATATAGTAATTACATATCATTTCCATAATACTAGGCCTACCATATAGTACCCACTTTGTATTACTAGTACTTGTATTTTACATGTTACATCATATATTGTACTATGGCTCATTGTTTATGAACCTGACAATGACATTGCTCAATTATTAGACTGAATATTACATAATCTAAACTGGTTGACTATTTGTGCTGTAAACACACTTGTATCCTGTCATATTACACATTTTCTATACTTTGTGCAATAATCCATGTTTATAAGACCTACATTCACTGAGCTACTGCTTGCACTATGTAGTTTGATGCTGAACTGCATTTTGCTAGGCTCTCTTTGCACGATGACAACGCAGTTTAATCTGATCCGATCAAATCTAATCTCATGCAAAAATTCTAATGCAATTTGTAACAATAAATTCTGTGGCTACGCAGCTGCATCAAATGCAAATCTCTAAGTGATGTAAAAGCTTTGCATAAGTAGGATTTTTGTAACTGTGCTGATTTGCTTATTTCACAGAGGTGAACCCGCTGGTGGAAACAACAGAGCAATAAACAGACTGGAAAAGGTGCGTCAACAGTTTCAAGCTCCTGTTTATTCTTTATAAAACAGCACTTCTCAAGTTAAAGCCCCACATACACCTGCAAGCGATGACTGCATTAGCCGCGACTACAATTTTGCATGCATTTGCTCACTTTTGGAATGAGCTGTGTACAAAAAGCACCAAAGAGGAGGGGAAGTGCAATAGAAACTGCTTTTCTCAAACATCTTTAAGTTCCCTCCTCTTGTAGAAAGAGACAGAAATGGAAAGTGCAAAATGATGGTCAAAAATCAGGAATATTCAATATCTCCATGTGATTTTTTGGCCCTTTAATATTTGGATTTGCATCAACAGTATTATGGAATCGCTGTGAGAATAAAGCATGATTATACAGTGGTTTTTTTGTTTTGTTTTTTGAGGACAGTTATTAAAGTGCATACTGCTGCATAGTTACAGACTGCAGGAGCCTTCTTCACGTTATCATGCACGTTATCATATTTAGAGATGTAGGGCATAGCTGCAAATAATCATCGTCCTTTAATCCACTACCTGATTTATTCTGAGCTGGCCTGAGCAGCTCCTGCTTGGCCCCACAAAGAAAGTAAAACCTGATAAATCCACTGAGCGGTCCAGCTTTTTATTTCTTAGTATGACTGACTGATGAGGGAAAGATGAAATGGTTAAATAGCTGCATGCAAACAAGGGCAAAGGAATCAAGTCAGCGCAAACTGATTGTTTTTCTTTTGCAGTAGAGGTCACTCATTTGAAACCATAGTTTTGAGCTTCATTGACAGCCATATAAATGCAAGTTTTACCTCACACAGCTTAACAAATATAAAATTTAAACAGTCTTTTAGAAGAATCAGTTACTGTGAAGTAGTTTAAATATCCTTTTTACTTGCAGCCATTTTACCAATCTCTGTATGGGGGAAGAGATCACAGCGTTATCTCTCTGGTGACAGTATAGACTATGACTGATCACTTAAAGCATTACAAGACTAACAATGCTACACGTACCATGATCGTAATCTGTCAGAGTGTTGAAGCCCTCTGAAGACTGAAACACATGTACAAAAGCTTTAAAGACACAGAATTATCCTGTTAATGCTTTGGACTGTATAATTGCTTATACTCACTGATCTTCAACATGATTAAAATTTTACTTTAGCGCTGACTCTTAACATATCTAAAGCAATTCATTTGCCTCATTGGTCAATCAACACTTATCAGCATTCCAATACTGTCTTTCCTTTGGATTTTTTCTGGAATATATATTCCATCTTTTCTATTATTTAGTACTCAGATCAACAAAGTGTAACATATTTCCATAAAGGAATAAACAAACGAATCTCAGCTGAACTCCCATTACATACAGCCTCCATGCTGTGCTATGTAGAAAGTGTGATTATTCTCCCCTCAAAGCAGTGCCATTCAGCCTCCAAAGAAATGCGAGTGTATTTCAAAATATCAAGCAAATCTACAAACAAGCTGGAATGTTTTAAGGTCAGTGAGTAAAAATGAAGAAAACCTCACAGAAACCTGAATAAATCTTGTATAAGCTTTAAAGCTAGCATTTTAGGTAACTATTTAAAGATACACCGCAGAAACTCTGTCTGATCAACATACAACCAACAAAGATGCATTAAGCTTTAAGTAGAAAATAAAAGTGTTTTTAAGTTTAAGGTAAACATCGACTTGTCTATTAAGACCAATTGTAAACTTGTAAAACGATGGCAGTGTCAATTTAAGACATGAAGTATGGTTTATGTCCCTGCCTTAGAGAGTAACAGAACCTTTATCAGGCAGAATAGTATGCATCATAGGGATGCTGGTGAAGTGGCATCATCTCGCTACCCCGTGCCAATGTAGTTGAGCTTGGGTGACATGATAAGGCTTTGGGTGCTGAATGTGTGCTTGCTCTGTGCGCCGTTTACACTGCATTACGAAGAGAGCATGGAGGTCCTTTAACTGGATTTCTTCTGGTCACCCAGACCAGTCGCTCTCGACTTGTTCAGCATCACAGTGGCCTGGAAGCAGAGAAAACAGGAGAGAGCTTCAGTTCTGGTTAAAATTCAGTGAAACCTCTAAGCTGCATCCGTCACAGTCTTTAAACTCTGCCAGCGATTGCACGGTCGAGCAAATCGAGCAACTTGTAAGCGAAGTGAACTCAAGAATGGACTCTTTCATTTTCTGTTTCAGTCCTTTTCATGTTGGATCCAGCTCGTACATTTTTTATTTTGTCTGTTTTAAATAATCACCATCGTTCAGCAACATAAATTGCTGTTAAAGGCATTACAATAATCCACAAAGAACACCATCAAACACTCAAGTTTTCTGGCCTTTAGTAGTTCATTGTCGAGGCTTTATGGGTCACACATTTACTGCATGGTCATGGTTCAGTCTCACCTCTCTTATCAGCTTTGTTACAAGAAGTAACAGTCCAGCCACTTTCAGAAAACAAGCCCTGATAAACCTGCTGTATGCAGGCCCATCAAGCACCAACACAGTTTGCAAATAACTGGTGAAAACTGCCACGTGTTGAGCAGTTTGACCACAATGTGATAACAAATATACTTCAACTGCTTCAGCTGCTCGAGTGCTCATCAGATGGTTCAGCAGCTTCAGAAGTGTCCTCCCCACACAGCTGTCCAGTGTTGGACTTTCTGACATTCACGTCCACTTCATGCCGCTCTGTTGTGGTAAAGCGAGAGCTGAACATGAAAGCGAAGCTGTCAATTTACGGGTCTACATTCCTACCCTCACCTGTGGCCAAGAGGGTAGTGACTGAAAGAATGAAATAGCAGATACGAGCAGCGGAAATAAGCTTTCTCTGAAGGATGTCTGGGCTCTGCCTTAGAGATGAGTGAGGAGCTCAGTCAGAGTAGAGATGCTACTCCTGCACAGCAAGTTGAGGTGGCTCAGGTATCTGACCAGGATGCCTCGTAGATGAGGTATTTTGGAAGGAGAACCCGTAGCAGATCCAGGACAAGCTGAAAAAGATTACATCTCTTGGCTCGGAGTCCCCCTCAGAAGAACTTCATGCTGCCACTAGCTAGGTGAATGAAGGCAAGAAAATGGGAAGACTTTAAACTTCTCCTCTCATAATTCCTGCCACTTTTCAGGTGAACAACCAAGGCCACTAATATAAATGTCTTCCTGGAGAAACTAGAAAACACATGCAGCTATCTCCACAGGTCAGTCACAGGTCAGTGTGTACCGTTTGGATCAGCTACAAACTTTTGCTTTCTCACGTGGTTGTTAAAAGTAAGAAATAGTTATTTCTGGAATTTGTCAGCTTTAAGTTAAGAAATGTTAAATGTAATATTTAACCATGGGAGAGGTTTAGGAGGCAAGGAAAATATCACAGCTTTGTGGTGATAATCTAGTAGCTAAGTCCTTTAAACACGCAGTTTAACCCCCACACGAGGCTCTCAGTTGGCTAACAGCCCACATAGTTAACCTGTGATTTCCTGCAGCCACACCCTTGTTCCCATATTCTTTTTAAGGATTATTGCATTCCTGTTTCAATCATTTCTGTCCAATATAAAACATCAGGTGAGGTAGATTGTTAAATACATTGCCTGAATGTTTTTCCTTTCTTCACCACCTCCTTTATGAGAGAGGACAGCTGACTTGCTGCAGCACTTTTAAACATCCACATAACCAACATGAAACACGCCATTTAAAAAATCACAGCATCACTTTAGCCTCCTCCGGGAGGAGACACAAATCCCCTCTGGGGTTGCATCAGGAATGGCATCCGGTATAAAGATCTGCCAAATCAAACATGCAGAGCTACCCGTGCGAATAAAGGAGCAGCCAAAAGGAACTTCCGACACCTCCACTTAGTGTCCTCGCTACTGAAATTTTTCAAGTTTACTCTCAAAAGGTTTGAAAAAACTTAATCTAGTCTCAGGAAAACTCCTCAGGCACAAAAGCTTTAGCCAGTTTGTAAACTTTCCCCAGATCCCTATCACACTCATACTGTCAGTGAAGCATTTAAGTGAAACACAAGACAAACCTATCTGCTCAGACACTGTGCTTAACCCTCTAAACTAGCACTAAAGTGGAAATTCACTCTATTCAAATCTGCTTTGTAAGTAGACTTTTATTTTTAATCCTGCGATTGGCAATTTGCAACACCAAGTGCTCCCTCTAGTGGCGTTAACAGGTGCATTACACTGAAACAAAATTCAGCAACAAAAGCTTTGAGACACAAACACCTCTATCGCCTTTATTCTCACCTGCTCCAGGACGACACCTGCAGCCTGGTCGATGGCTCCTCCCACGTTTCGGTACCGACCCGAGTAGCGGATGAAAGCCCACGTCAGCATGGCCACCATGACTGCACCCAGAATATAGTCACACAGCATGGCGAAGGTGGACAGGCCGATAAAGAAAAGCAGGCCAGAGAGCACGTAGAGGAGACACACCAGGACAAAGAGCACGGCGGGAGTCCGGAAGGCGCTGAAGAGGTTTTTGGACTTTGCAAACAAAGAGAAAGAACAGGTGATTAGGAACAACTCTGAAATTAAATCACGTGTGCCCACGGTTTACCTTCACTACTTCATTCTTATCCTTAGAAAGTGAAAGAGGGTAAAACAAACCACTCCTACCTCGTTGTGCTTCAGATACGACACCCACATTTCCTCTAGCTCATGTTCCAGCTTCGCTTGGTAACGGTCACAAAACTCTTGTCCGCCCATCTTCTTGGTGGACGCAAAGGCGTGAAGAGCCTCTCGGAAGAAAAACTGATGTTTCTCTTCCAGGGACTCGGGAGAAACATAAGGCAGGTCTCCTCCACACATCTGAGGAAAAGCACAGAATGACAGAGAGAGAGAGAGAGAGAGAGGGTGTTTCATTTTCAACATTAGATACAATAAAAGTAATAGTAAGTAATGGAAACTCTTATGATAAAAATCAGGGATCACCACAGAGCTGAACATGAACTCACCTTCTCCATGTTCCTGTAATACTGATCTTTGGCTGATGCCACAGCTGCCAGGTTATTGGCCTCTGCTGTGGCCTGGTGAGACAAACACACACATGGTAAAGATGTTCAAGAGAGAAAATCAAGAAGAACAAAATGACCACAACCCTACTCGAGAGCAAAACTTAGTGGATTTGTCAAATTTGCGTTTATTTTGTGCGTACCATGAGCATAGTCTTTGGCTGTGGTAAGTCTTCACCCTGATAAATCTTGATGTAAGCCTGGTGACACAAAACAGACATTATCAGGTATGATGAAGAGACTCGGGTTCAGCTCAGACACAGATTTGACCAGAAACATTTCGAGCCAGTCAGAGAATAGAAATCAAAGACAACAGCTGTCTCGCCATTACCCCTAAAGAGCCAATCATCTGCTTTGTAACAGCCGAACCAGGAAACATATAATGCAATCACAGTGTTCCACAGATACCAGCAAGATGCAGGTACGTTTATTCATTGTTTTTCTTGGTATAGCGATAACTTGAATTAACAGAGAACTTGTTTCAGAGCTCGTGAGATGAACCAGAGATGCTGATTTTGTTGGCACCTTGAATTGAGCCACAAAATAAAGCTGTAATTATTATTTTCATTAACCTGTCCAAGGTAGCAGCATAACAGCATATTAAAATGTAATGTAGGGCATGCTGTAAGTATAACATGCAGGGAAAAAGCTTTTTAAACCTTATTTTGAGCTTTTTTTAATATCCAGGTGGCCCTCGAAATCAAAGTTATGGCTTTCTCCCCACAGCCGCAACCCTGAACTGGATAAGTGGAAGAAGGTGGACGGGGGGATTTTTCTCCATTCAGTTAGAAAGATACTTGATCTTGCTAGTCTGAAATATCTGCCCTGAGCCATTGCTGAGATTCCTGCTAACTGGCAAGACATGTTTCTACTTCTACAACTGCAAAGTATGAATACTGGTAATATATAGAAATACATGGAAAGTTAAAAGTATTTCTAGAGCTAGATGAGTTGTTTGAACAATAAAAAAAAAATCATATATAATACCAAACCTGTTAGATGGGTATTACAGTCCCATTACTGTCATCCAGTTGCAGGAACCTTGGTGTGATTTTTGACTCTGCTTTAAAATTTGATAAACAGATTAGCTCTGTTGTTAAGACAAGCTTCTTTCAGCTAAGGCTCCTCAGTAAGCTGAAGGCCTACCTCCCGTCACATGACTCAGAGAGTAATGCATGCTTTTATTACCTCTCGTTTAGACTATTCTAACTCTTTATATGATGGCTCCGATCAGTCACTACTTCATCTCCTGCAAGCTGTTCAAAATGCAGCAGCTCGCCTTTTGACGGGAAAGAAATGGTATGATCATATTACACCTGTACTGGCCTCCTTATACCAACTTCCAGTCCATTTCAGGATCCAGTTTAACCTTTTATTACTTGTTTTTAAGAGTCTCAATGGTTTGGCGTCCTACAATCCTACCAGAGCACTGAGGTCTACAAACCAACTGCTCTTGAATATTTCTAGATCCAGGCTTAAAAGCAGAGGCGATAGAGCCTTTCAGTGGTGGCTCCTAATCTTTGGAACAACTTACCTTTTCACATAAGAGCTGCCCAGTCTCTCAATCATTTTAAAACACTTTTAAAAACCTATTTGTCCTCGCTTGCTTTCGGTTCTAGTTGAGCAGACTACCCTGGCTTTTATTATGCAAACACAGTCTTATTTACTTGTTTTATTTGATTTTTAGTGTATATTTATTGTTGATTTAGTGACTGTTATGTATAGTGTATATTTCGTATAACTTGTACAGCACTTTGGTCAACGGAGGTCATTTAAAATGTGCTGGCAGTAGACTCAGCAAATATACAGTGAAATCAAAACATCTGTCAAATATCAAAGGAAGTGGGGTTAGGCATGTTTCCACTTGCCCTCATGGTTTCATTTTTTTCTTTAATCTTGGCTCTGGCTCAGGTGAACATCTTCAGAATGAGTTTCTTTATACTCAAAGTAGGAGAGAAATTCGGAGCAATTTTTGGGACAAATACAGCAAATGTTTTACTTGCTAGCCACATATTGAGTTATATGTGGCCCATGAACTAAAAATACAGCCCAGTTAATTTTTGATTTTGATGTTACCTTGAAAAACTCGAGCAGGCCGCTGCATGTGACTTTGTTTCCATTTATTTCTTTCTCAACCAGACGGTCCGGATGCAGCAGTTTGGGAATCAGAATCTGCAGCTGCTCTTTGAACTCCAAAGCCACATCTGACCAAAAAAACCCAAAACAAAGCAAAAAAAAAGCATAAAAATTCAGGAGTGCACTTTGCTGAAGACCATCCAACTAAAATATCAGAGAAACCTGAGGACCTTACCACAGAGCTGCCCCTTAAAGGCAGGGCTGGTGGCAACTTTTAAACCCGGGTGAGGTAAGAGGAAGCAGGATATTTTGGTGAAGCATGAATGAATGTGCTCCCTGACTGTTTGCAGCTCCTGATGTTGAGCCTCCTTAACCTAAAAACAAACAAAGATCAGCTACATACAAATTCACAGCTGAAGTGCATTTATGATACTCTGCCAAATCATCAACACGTGGCTTGTACCTGTAACCGTTTATCCAGGAATGCATTCCCGCCGTTGAACCCGTAGGTGTATTCGTAGGGAAAGCTCCAGTCCCTGATCAGAAACATCAAAGACTGCAGGAGGAGAGAGAAAGTGTTACAGAACAAAAGAACAAAAACACAGATCATCGAATCTTGTAGTTTCTCGTACCTGAAAGGGCTTCTGATAGATCTCATCCATGGCGAGACGACCATACTCGGTGAACAGCTGCGAGGAGGGGGAGGCACCCATAATGAAAAATTAATAGTGAGATTCAAAAATGTGGCGCACGACGAGTGTAGCAGTGAAACTACTAAAAGAAGCTTCTATCAGATGCAGAAAACCTTAAACTATGAAATAAAACATATGAGCACAAAAGCGTAAACCAAACAAAACATTTTAAATTTGGATTTCTTAAAGCACCTACTGTTTGCACACTAATGGCAATAACTGAGCCAGCTTCATGAGGAAAGTCTCGGTACTGTGTGAGATTTAAAAGTCTAAACATTAACTAGATTGGATCATATCAAAGTGAAAACCACCACCGCTCTTTGGTGGGATTTTCCAAACGTGTATCAGTGAGAACATCAGATCCAAACTGACCTGCAGCTGCTGCAGATCGTCCTCCTGGATGTTCTGTGAGAGATTGTAGATCTAAACAAGGCAAAAACATGTCAGCACACTTTACAACAATATAGAGAAAATACTGAATCAGTGATGCTCAGAGCAGAGCGGTCACCTGCATGGAGCTGGTCATGGTGCTGAGGGCAAAGATGGTGGCGCAGTCCTTCACGGTGGACTGGTCATCAAATGCTCCCTGAGTGTCCATCAACACCACAGCCACCTACAGCAGCAGAGAGACAGGATACCCAACATGGTGTTAATGTGGGAATCACGTGCTACAAAATGTGTTTAGATTTCAGATTTTATTTGTGGTGGGATGGTGCAGCGGTGAGGCTGGAGGGAGGTGTGCCCACGTTTTCTTTGAATTTGTGACAAATAAATAACAATACATTCAGCTGCCTCTTCACAGTAAGTCTCTCTTCCCACAGAAAGACCTTAGCCCCACAGTCGTGGACTGCTGTCGGCGATGGTTTCGCTCTGTAGTTCTGCTCTGAAACCTCGTCAAGCTCAGTGCAGCGGCACATGAAGCAGTTCTCCACCAGCTGCTGGTTCAGCTTGCAGTGGTTGCAAGAGCAGAACTACCATCACCAGCTGCATTCAAGACAGTGGAGTTAGAGCCCATCTGACCACAAGATGAGAGGCTCCGCATGATATCAAGGACAGAAGGGAAACATGGAATGAAAAGGGTTGGGACGAGCTGGTTAGCAGTGATTATACTTCACAAATAATAGAGGGGATCGTCCACAACTAAACTTACTGCATATGGCGTCTTCCTCTAGGCTGGATGAGAAATTAGTCATAAAAATATTTCTAAAACAGGTTTGTCAAACACACTTTAGCGTCCTTTGGCGGACCTAGGCAACCAAGTTAAATCTATGTGAGTGAAACAGTGTAAATACAAAGAGACACTACACTCCAAACAGAAATGTATGTGTTTATGAGTCACTGCATCTGAACCAGTGTATATCACAGACAAACTGAAATACAACTGAAACTCTCTGACACCACATGTAGAAATGAGGAATGCAGAGAATAAAGAAACAAAACAAGATTACAGAGCTGGGAGGCATCAGTTTGACACTGAGCACTGTGCTATTTTCACCGAATTTAAAATCCATCAACCTCACAGTGTGAAACTTAATGGAATATTTTTGAATGTAAGGCTGTGATTCCCAAGATGTGGGCCGTGAAGGTACTGCAGGTACTGTTACAATAAAACAATAATAATAAAAAAATATATACTTTTTTCAAATTTACTATAAAATTGCCATTGAGTACTTGCAATTGAACAAAATGAATAAAACAACCCTGTGAACTCACCCAATATCACATCAACAGGGGGAAAGTACAACCCCAATCCCAAAAAAGTTGGGACACTGTGTAAAATTTAAATAAAAAACAGAATGCAATGATTTGCAAATGTCATAAACCCATGTTTTATTCATGATAGAAAATAGAAAACATATAAAATATTTAAACTGAAACATTTTACTATTTCATGAAAAATATTAGCTCAGTTTAAATCTGATGGCAGCAACACATCTTAAAAAAGTTGGGATGGGGGCAACAAAAGGCTGGAAAAGTAAGTGGTGCTAAGAAGAAACAGCTGGAGGAACATTTTGAACTAAATATGTTAATTGGCAACAGGTCAGTAATGTGATTGGGTATAAAAAGAGCATCTTAGAGAGGCGGAGTTTCTCAGAAGTAAAGATAGTCAGAGGTTCACCAATCTGCAAAAAACTGTGAAAGAATTTCACAATAATGATAATAATAATAATAAGACTTTGAATATCTCATCATCTACAGTACATAACATCATCAAAAGATTCAGAGAATCTGGAGAAATCTCTGTGCGCAAGGGACAAGGCTGAAAATCAATACTGGATGCTTGTGATCTTCAGTCCCTCAGATGACACTACATTAAAAACTAGCATGATTCATTCAAATCACTGCATGGGTTCAGGAACACTTACAGAAATCACTGTGAACACAGTTCACTGTGCCATCCACAAATCCAGGTTAAATCTGTATCATGCAAAGAAGAAGCCATATGTGAACATGATCCAGAAAGGCGACCGCCTTCTCTGGGCCAAAGTTCATTTAAAATGGACTGAGGCAAAGTGGAAAACTGTTCTGTGGTCAGACAAATCGAAATGTGAACTTCTTTTTGAAAAACATGGATGTTGCGTCCTCCGGACTAAAGAGGAAAGGCTTGGTATCAGCACTCAGTTCAAAACCCCGGATCTGTGATGATATGAGGCTGCATTAGTGCCTGTGGAATTGGCAGCTTGTATATCTGGAAAGGCAACATTATTGCTGAAAGGTATACAGTGGGGCAAAAAAGTATTTAGTCAGCCACCAATTGTGCAAGTTCTCCCACTTAAAAAGATGAGAGAGGCCTGTAATTTTCATCATAGGTATACCTCAACTATGAGAGACAAAATGAGAAAAAAAAATCCAGAAAATCACATTGTCTGATTTTTAAAGAATTTATTTGCAAATTATGGTGGAAAATAAGTATTTGGTCACCTACAAACAAGCAAGATTTCTGGCTCTCACAGACCTGTAACTTCTTCTGTAAGAGGCTCCTCTGTCCTCCAGTCGTCA